>JANIJG010012342.1:0-12487 GCA_024611175.1 Megaceryle torquata
GAGGGAAAGTCTTATGAGGAGAGGCTGAGGGAGCTGGGGTTGTTTAGCTTGGAGAAGAGGAGACTTGGGGGACCTCATCACTCTCTACAGCTACCTGAAGGGAAGTTGTAGTCATGCAGGGGTCGGGCTCTTTTCCCAGGCAGCCAGTGACAGGACGAGAAGGCATGGCCTGAAACTGCACCAGGGGAGGTTTAGGTTGGATCTTAGGAAGCACTTCCTCATGGAAAAGGTGATTAGACACTGGAATGGACTGTCCATGGAGGTGGTGGAGATGCCATCCCTGGAGGTGTTTAAGAAAAGATTGGATATGGTGCTTGGTGACATGGTCTAGCTGATGTCATGGTGTTGGGTCATAGGCTTGGAGGTCTATTCCAGCCTCAGTAATTCTGTGATTCTGTGAAATCACTGCCTCTCACTGAGTCCACGGGGACCCTTCCTGAAGGGAAAGGACTTTTAGATGGAGGAGAGCTAAGGACAACAGGAACCCACCTTTGTCCAAACCACCCAGCTCTCAGCACTATCACACAGCTTCCAAGACCCAAACATTGAGCTCATTACACTGGCAGAGCTCCAGCCACAGGCCACTTTACATTTTACAGAACAAAAAAAATCCACAGGCTGCCAAAATAGACCTCACACCATCCCATGAGTCAACCTCATTCCCAATAGAGCCATGAAAACTAGTTTTGCGGGTGGGCAAGGGAGGGTCTCAGCTCCAGGTGCCACATGAACACAAGGGAGGTGACACTGCCAGGCCTGTTGCACGTGCACCTCTGGTACAGCTGGGAAAATGCTGCGTGACTGAACTGTGCCTTAGATTAGATTATGGGAAAATTAGTCTTTGATGATGCCATCATTAGCAGTGGCTTCGTAATGTGTTTGCACAAGGGCAGGAAGAAAATTAAATGTGCTCGTTAAGGATGAAATAGCTCCTATTTCCTCACAGCAGAGCCTGGCAAGGCTGTGAGGCAGCAGAAACTTTCTGAAGCGTTTGTGAGCTGAAGATCGGTGTGATCCTCCTCCACCCAGGCACCAGTTTGATTATCAGGATTGCTCCTGCTGATGTGCTGCATGGTCCGGGCGTCCAAGAGGGGACTGAAGCCAGTCCCAGCTGCACATAAAGACATCAGTGAGACTCCAGTTGAGACTGGCAGCCCAGCTTGCCACAATTTGTAGGTGAAGCAGCTCAGAGCAGTTATCTCAAGGCAAGACTTCAACCTTCATTTTTCTTTCCCAAATAAGAAGTGAGGAAGGATCAGGTGGTACAACTTCCCTGAAAGCATCAGGGAGGTGGGGGAGCCCAGGATTTATTTTATTAAGTCCATCCATGACCCATACACCCTGACAGAGGGGTTCTTGTAGGCACTGATTTTTGGTACAGGTCTTGACTGGATGCCTCACTGGTCCCCCGGCTGCTCCCATACTAGAAAAAAGAAAATCTTATGCCCCAGGGTCTCAGATGTTGTTTTCTCCCTGAGTCCACTCCCCTTCAAGGATAATCTTGTTGTTTCAAGCTTGCACCAGCGTGAAGAGACTGGAATGTGGGTTTTTATATGGAGCATGGAACTGTCTTAGAGAAAGGCCATCTGTTATCCCAGCTCCAGCTCACATTTCACTGGAAACATCCCGAAAGCTGTGGGAACGAGCAATTCTCAGCAACAATGGGGCAGTGAGATATGACAGAGCAGAGGGCTCCAGACAAGGATCAGACTATGTCTTTCCAGCTCCTACCCACCCCAGACCATCAACCCCCTCAATGTCGGTCCCAAAATATCCATGGTGGTCCTAACCGCTGGATGCTCAGCTGGCTCAACAGCAGGTTTAGCAGGCAGGGTGATCATCTCCACTTACACCAGTCAGAAACACACACTTCTGTATGGGAAAGAGGAGCCCATGTAATGCTGAGATGGAAGAAAGCAGACCTGGACCAAAGCCTCTTTTCAGCCAGCTTTGACTCGGGACATCAGCCCTGAAAGGCTCCTGACTCACATGTAGGCACCTCGCCAGCCCTTATTTCCCTCTGCAGCCTAACCATGAGTCTCAGGATACCTTCAGACCCTCACTGCAGCAGTGAGAACCCAGCTCTGGATCAATCCCTTGGTGCTCAAAGCCCAGCAAACTCCTGGGCAGGCTGTGAATGAACATCTCTGAGCAGAACCACCATTTTGACCTGATAGCACAATCACGTCTGTGTTGCATCGCTCAACATCACCCTGGATATCCTGCTCTGTTTGCTGGAAGGCAGCCACTGCTTTGCATCTTGTTACCTGGTTTCCCAGCAAACAAACTGGAGTTCAAAGCCCCTGTCCCTGCCATTGCACAGGGATAGGAAAGCTCCCAGCATCTCCCTGCAGCACTGAAGGGATTTATTTTCCTTATTTTGCTGCCTTAAGAGAGGTGAAGCCAATACATGCCCAGGGGAACCCCCAGGCACTTTCTTCACCAGAGAAGAAGCGAAGAGTGGCAGCAGAACCAGCTTGGCTCAGAAGTCTGCCCCAGGCTTCCAGGAGGGTACCTGGAAGGTCCCTGCTATCAAAGAGGGTTCATCTCCAGATCCTGTCTCTGTCCCCATGACGGGCAGGGCAGCAGAGCCTTGCATCCCTCTGACCCTGCAGTGCTCCCGGCTGAAGGCTGAGGAGAAGACCTTGGATTTTGAGTTTGAGGTGGTCAGTGCCCAGTTTAACGAGCAGGGCTGCTATGCCCTGCGGCTTACTGTGGAGAACCCACTGCTGCAGGGCTCTGGCACTGGCATCCAGCTCCGCATCAACAGTGGGGAGGTCATCCAGAGCTGCACTGTCACCACCGACACCATCGAGCAGAGACACCTCAACCAGATCTACTCCTTCCAAAGGAAGAAATTCACCTTCACCCTGCCCAAAGGTAAGAGGCTGGATGCCACAGGGATGGGCTGACAGGGGAGGTGACTTGGGAGCACAGCTCTGCAGCAAGCTCAGCTGTCACAGGCTTGCAGACTCCTGTTCCATGATCATACCTACACCCCTGCAGCAAAACCCTGAGCGGGAGTCTAAGCTGTCAGAGCTTAGTGGGGTAGATGGGGCACAGCAAGCATGGAGAGCGAGGCCAACACCACCAATGAAGGAAACGTGCAAGATCGATATGTATCCAGGCTAGATAACCCATTTGCTAGTGTTCACAGAGAAGAGCTAAGCAGGGCTGCTGACAGAGGAGCCCAGGAGATGCTCCTGGGACCACCAGCCCTCCTAAGGAACACTTCACCCTCCCACCGCTCCCAGCAGGTTTCTGCAAGAATGACAAGAACCATGACGTGCGGCTCCGCATTGAGGCCCTGCACTCCCCCAGAAGAGCAGAGGGCATGAGAAGGATCAGGCAGGTGGGCAAAGCCTTCTTTGCCATTTACCCCCGCACCAACCAGCCCCGGATGAAACTCTCTGCCGGGAGGCACGAGGACTGGTACCGCTACAGCTCTGTGATGGCTCTGCTGCGGGTGGGCAGTGAGCAGCCAGCGATGCACTGTGGCCGACTGGCCTTCACCGCATCCCTGCATGAACACCGGCCACCCACCACATCGGCTTCAGCCCCACCACTCTCCTCCAGCACCCAGGAGGACCAGCAAGCAGCAGGCACGGCCCCAGCATCCCCAGCCCTGGACATCCCTGTCCCCAGGTGCTCGCCCTGGACCCCTGAATCTGCTTACCACTCGCTGCCCACCGAGGGCCATGCCCACTCCTCTGAGGTAGGAGAGCTCACGTTTGGGAACCAGAGATCCTGTGTGCCAGCAAAACAGCAACAGACAAACCTGTTTAGGGCAGGATTTGGCCCTAGGGTAGCTTGATGGCTCCACATAAGCACCAGCTGGAGTAAAAGCAAAAAGGGAGGTGTCTCTATGGCTTTTAGGGTGATATCTTTGCTAAACAACACAGCCCTGCCTCAGTTTCCCCTCCCTCCTTCCTCATCACTGCTGGGCAGAAGCCTGGTGCTTGTCCCCTCCGCCTGCCACTGAAGTTAGTGACCCTCTTTGTCCAGGACAGGAGCAAGCTGAGGCAAGTTCAAGATGCAGACAGAGTCTCAGGAAGATATTGACCACCCCAAGCAAAGGGTCCTGAAGTCAAACCATCCTCAGAGCTGTAAGAAAAAGCTCCTTTATGGGGTATTCATCTGGCTCTGCCCATCCCAGCATGGCCCAATATATGAACTATCCCCTACCAAACATTAGGCCTCCAGCTTGTCCCAGACCTCACCCACAACACATGCAGGAGGACCATAACCTCCAACCCACCCACTTACCCCTCAAAACCCCCTTACATTCCTGTCTGCCTGCCGAGCAACCCCTCCAACAGAGACCTCCACAGAGGATGAAGCTCCCCAGTATCACTCTACCATGCTCTTCTCTGTCCTGCTCTTTTAAGGGCTGGGAGTAGCTGGTCCCCACTAGGAGCAGCTGGGAGCTGGGCAGGTGCTTCATAAAAAGGATGGGGAGAGGTCTGGGCTACTAAAAAGCTTATTAATAGGTAACTTTTAAAGTGAGAATAGAATCATAGAATGGTATAGGTTGGCAAGGACCTTAGAAATCATCTAGTTCCACCACCCCTGCCATGAACAGGGACACTTTCTACTAGACCAGCTTGTGAAAGCACTGTTCAACCTGTCCTTGAACACATCCAATGATTGGATTGTATCAGCACACAATGTCCACAGCTTCCCTTTTTTCCCTCACAGTGAAGAACTTCTTCCTAAATTCTAATCTAAATTTCCAATCTAAATTTCCCCTCTTCCAGGTTCAAACCACTACCCCTCATCCTGTCACTACAGGCCCTTGTAAAAAGCCCCTCCCCAGATTTCTTGTAGCCCACTTCAGAGACTGGAAGGACACAAAAAGGTCTTTTAGGTGGGTTTTTTCATTATTTCTTGCCAAAGTTTTGCCCTCGACCATTGAGGTTCTGAGCCCAAGTGTTAGGATGGAGTTGGGGTGGAGAGGGCTCTCTCTGGCGTGTGGGAGGAGGTGATATAGGGGACTAGGAAAGGGGTGCTGGAGCCCAAAGCTGCACTTTCAAAGCCCTTCTCTCACTCCCAGAGGCTGCAGGCTGACCTTGTGCTTAGCTCCTCCCCGGAGTTCTTGGGTGATTTGGCAGATGAGCATCCTTCCTCCTCCTCCTCTTCCTTGGTGCCTGCCCCAAGGATACCGCTGAGCCACAGCAGCTTTCACCTCTCCTCACCAAGCTACAGCCCAGATCTGTCCTCCTTGCCATCACAGGTGAGTGCAGCCAGTGAAGACATCATCCTAAATTAATAACAAAATGCTGTTATTCATCATAGCTTCCCATTAGAGTTTTGCAGTGCTGGAGAGGAGACAAAGGGGTGTAAAGGGATGTTGCCATCTCTATCCTGTAGCCTTGGGTACCAGCCATCATGCCCCCAGCCTGGGCATGGTGATAGCAGAATGAGAGATAAAACTTTGCATTTCTAGCACCAAAAGGCAGCCCTGCAAGCTGGCTGTCCCCATGCAGTGGATGGTGTCGCCTAGAAGCTCTTAAAATGCTGACTGTGGACATCTGGGGCTGACACACCTTAAATATTTCATCTCGCATCTCAAATCTAGACCTCTAAAAACTGCCAAAAACCACGGGCTAATGTGGTCCAAGAGGCTGCATTTCTCTTTCCGCTTTTGCGTTAAAAGCTGTCTAAATAAAGGAACAAAAGGCAACCCTTACCCCAGGGGCTCTGTTTCCTGCATCTCGCTGTAAGAATAACACACCCATCAATGTCTATGCTGCTCTCGGAGGTGTCTCATCCATCTGTGAAAACATTGCTTGAGAAAGCTGGATTACAGAACCCAAGATGGGATTGATCTCCTGAATCTTCCCCAGGCATCCTCTCGGCTGTCCTCACCTTCCAGGGAGCCCCCCACCTCCTCCAGCTGGGCTAGTGGGCGAGCTGGGGATGGTATGCTTGATGGCAAGGTCTCCTGCAGCCTCTGGGCTACTAGCAAATTCTGCTGGCTCATGCATGGCAGCCCTTACTCAGGCCCCACAAATTTGGGGCTTCTGCAGTGGAGAGGTGACAAGGGGCTCCACAGGTGGTGGCCACATTGTAGTCACAAGAATGTCCTCAGTGCTGGACATGGGCTTCTTGGTCTCGGTGATTATGTTGGTGTGGCTGTAGCGTAAAAATTGGGCATCCCTCTCCCCTCCAGCGTGCCCTGCACATGGGGTACCTGCTGAGCTGCAGGACGCACATTGTGCCTCGGCTCTTTCCCTTGCACGGGATCAATGTGTTGCCAATGGTTCTGGGGCACTTGGTCTGCGTATTTCACAGGAGTTATGGGGTGCTCGAACCCTCCTTTGCTGCTCAGCCCTTCTCCAGGCAGGATGCTGCACACTGCAAATGCTCAGGACCCTTCTCACCCTTGACCTCTCCATTTTTTCAAGTGGATATGCTATCCCCGCCCTGATCAGCTGAAAATTTACTGGCCAGGAACATTTATTAGTGAGGCCTTGATTGAGTTTGCTCAGCAAACGTCTTAGGTGGCAACTCTTTGGAGCTGCAGAAATCGATAGCAATCAGCTGGGGTGCGGAGCGGGATGCGGAGCCCGGCCAGGGCCATAATGTGAGGCGTTAGCAAATGCAATTCTGCTCCTGGGCCCCCGGAGGGAATGCAATAAATCACCTGCTGCTGATGTCACCCAGCAAGTATTTGCCAGGATGGGTTTTATTTAAAAATTAAAAGCTGAGAGGCAGGGGGGATGTTGGCTCCCTGCCCTCGTGGGAGGGCTGAAGTGATGGAAAACGTGTCGGAGGGTGGTTTGAGCTGTGCTGTGTTATGGGGAAGGGGGATGGAGCAGTTGGAGCTGGGAGGGAGTTTTAATCTCCAAAAGCACTCCTGGGATGCTGCAGCCCAGAGCAAGCTGAAGCTACAGGAGCTGCTTGTCAGTTGAGCTGGTTTGGCTCTTGGTGGCCCAAACCTGAGCATCTCAAAGCATTGTGTGCATGGTGAAGGAGAAACCCTAACCTGAAGTTTGAAAGCCTAAATATCTTCCTATATTTAGGCAGGATTTGGGTGATCAATAGTTTGGGGGATCAGTAGTGCTAGGGTGTGCAAGTAGGCAACTTCAGAGGGATGAGGGGTCCCATGGCAGGGCTGCTGCTTGGACTGGTGACCTGAGAAATCTGGATACCAGGATATCACATCCATCTGCTTTGCTTTCCCAAATGATAATGACATGCAAGACCAGCTTCTTGACACTGCCTCTGTGCCAAACATCGCCTCTGCAGGACGGCAGGGGTGATGGATGGGTGCTGAGCTCCACCTGAAGGGCCAAGGCACAGGGATAATGATTTTTCTCATCTCACTGCAACCTGCAGATAATGTATTCCTAGTCACGAGGCGGAAGGCTCTGCTGGCTCTTCAAATGCCTCGCGCGTGTTGCAAAGCCAGACAGCTCCCTAATTGTCCCAGGACGTGGGCACTGAGCAGATTGATAACGTGCTGCGGATGATCTCTCAGTTGCTGGTCTGGCTGAGGCTGAGCCTTGGAGCTGTTAGCCCTGGGGATACACAAAATCACAGAATTCCAGTGTGATGGGGGTTGGAAGGGACCTCTGGAGATCATCTGGTCCAATGCTCCTGCTCCAGCAGGGTCACTCAGAGCAGGGGGCCCAGTATCACATTTTCCAGGAGGTTCTGGAATCTCTCCAGAGAAGGAAACTCCATAGCCTCTCTGGGCAGCCTGGGCCAGGCTCTGCCACCCTCACAGCAAAGAAGTTTCTCCTCCTGTTCAGATGGAACCTCCTGGGTTCCAGTTTATGCCCACTGCTCCTTGTCCTGTCACTGGGCACCACTGACAAGAGTCTGGCCCCGTCTTCTTGCTCCCAGGGACCCTTTAGCTCTTGATCAGCATTAACCAGATCCCCTCTCAGGCTGTTCTCCTCAGCTGAACAGCCCCAGAACTCTCAGCCTTTCCTCAGCACAGAGATGCTCCAGGCACCTCAGCATCTCTGTAGCTTCCACTGGACTCTCTTCAAGTCGTTCCTTGTCTTTCTTGAACTGGGCAGCCCAGAACGGGACACAATACTCCACTTGTGGCCTCACTAGAGTAGAATAGAGTAGGAGGAGAACCTCCTTCAACCTGCTGGACACACTTTTCTGAATGAGCCCTTCCACAGCCTGGCAGGGATGGAGAAGAGGACACAGGGCTCAACAGGAGTGGAGGAGTGGGGACTGGGATCACCAGGACCCTTGGGGACATTGCAGCAGAGTACAGGGCTCAGTTAAAGGTAATCAGCTCTCAGGTCAACAGAGGTTGGTCCCTTCCTCTGGGAACCATTCCCCTTTCACCTCCAGCAGGTCTATGTGGTGCTGGCAGGGTAGGGGAAGGAGCCAGCTTTTGGAGATCTCCTTGGCAGTTGGACTTGGTTTCAAACCCACAGACGACGGTTTGTTTCCAGGCTCCCTGGACCAGCTGGCAGCGAGGCGCCTGTCCCAAAACAGCAATCTGTTGCTGTCAGGGTACAAGGATTCGCAGCCTTTCTGCAGCAAACAAATGGGTTTGCACACAGCTTGTGCTCCCTCTTGGTCTCTCTTGTTTACCAGGCTGCAAGAACACAGGGATATCGGGCAACCGGGTGCTTCCCATCGTAAACCCACCCCATCCAAGCTGTGTGACTCGTGGAGCTTCCACAGGTCTGAAAAATTGGGCCAAACCCACTCCTGGCTCCAAATACACCACGGTTTGTCCCCACAGAGCTAAATGGCTTCCCTGGAAAAGTGTGCATGGGTGCAAAGAGGGTTGGTGTAACATCGGTCACAGGGACAAGCAAAACAATTTCCCAGGAATAAAGATCACCTTGATTTTTTGAAGCAGGATACAGAAAATAAAGCAGAGATTCCTCAAGCACAAGGGAGTATTTCAGGCACAGGGTCCTGGAGGAGTGTGAGCCACAGCTGGGCTCATTTTTGCCCCTTTTTCGGGGGGTTCAAGCTGGCGGTATCTCCGGGGTCTGTGAGTGATGATGGTGGATAAAAGCTCCTGTCTTCCCATCACCAGAGCGGGAATGCTGGGGCAGAGGTCTCTGTTAGCAGGTGATGGATGGTGTGTGGCTCCCATCCATCCCCTGGTCAGCTCATCCATCACTCATCCTGATGACAGCAGCCATCACAGGGATGGGAGGCAGGGGTACAGCCCTTCTGCCCAGCCTGCTGCCCCAACGGCAGGGTGAGGGGCTTGGAGCTGCCTTGACACACTGAAAGCCCAATGAGGCTGAAAAACAAACTTTGATGGCAGGGCTCGCCCCGGGACATGGACAAGATGAATAATGTCGCTCCGGTGAGCAATTTGTAGGGCTTTGAAAAGCTGTCAGCCCAGGGAGGAGCGTGCCCTGATGGGTTCATCAGGGGCTTCACCTTCCTCCTGCTCTCAGCATCCCTTCATCACCCCTGGATGCCAGGATCCAAAGGGGACCTGAAGCAAATGGCTTTGAGATGCTGCTTGTGTAGCTCTGATTTACTGAAAAATTATTTTTTTCTGTGTGTGAAAATGCATGTTCCTAGAGATACATTGCAAGAAATTGATATCCTCTATCATAAGTGGTTGGACTCCATGATCTTAAAGGTCTCCAACTTAAATGATTCTATGATTCTATAAAGCTGGGGAGCTGAGGCTGCCCAGCTTGGTCCCAAAGTCCCGTTCTCTACATTTTTCTCCCTGCCTGAGTGGAGTTCTGGCATGGAAACAGGCCAGTGCAGAGCAGCAATTCACATTTACTTAGCTAAGATGAAGAAAAATCTTCTGAGATGGAGAAGACAGAGCCTCAAGAGGTTTTCCAAGCTGCTTCGTGATTTGCTTGTCTGTAAAGCACAAACTCTTTGGATGTTCAGAGGAAATGCAGGTAGGAGAAGTGACTGCAAGCTCTAATTCCTGCAATTTCAGTCATCATGTCCCTTTAAGTGTCAAACAACTGCCTTGATTAGAAAAGCAAATGGGGTTAAAAAGAGAAAATTGCTCCGTTTTAAGAGTGGTTTCGGGGGGAGAAAATTGCAGTGGTGCCACTGATAAATACAGAAAGTGTAAAACTCTCCTAATGGAGCAGACGAGGCAGTGCTGGGCTGCTGGCCCACTTAATTATTTGACAGGTGAATTGGGAGTTTTCTACATAAATGGAAGGAAAATGAATTTGGCAATTTTTAGCCCAAAGGGATTCCTGGCCAGCGGCAATGGGGCTCCCCAGGGAAACGGGCTCGTAGTCGGCATCCCTGCATGTCGACAAGGGAGAGCATCGTCTCCCCCGGTGCCCCAAAACTGCCCTGTGATCTCTAATGAGCTCCTGCAGGGTCCCCTCGAGGAAACAACTTGCTTAAAAATAATAATAAGAAGAATATATCAAGCTCAGCCTGAATCCAAGGAAAAAAAACAATCTGCCTCCCCCCCCTTGATGCTGACTGGGAAATGGGAGCAGAGCAGCCGTCTCTGCCTGCAGCAATTGGGGTTACTGGAGCAGCAGGGAGGGTGAAATGATGAATAAAACAGTGTTTGCTTTCCTGCATTGCTTTTCTACCCCTCGCTTTTGTTTTGTTGGGGATCTACTATAAGGCTTGAACCCCTCCGGTGTTTTTCCTCGGAGGGTGGTTTGAGCCTGCTGCCTGAAGGTGTTGGGAAATACCCCTTGTAATACAATTGGTTTTGTTTCAAAAAAACCCAAAACCAGAGCTGGGGCTGCCTCGGGCCGTTGGTGGAGCTGAAGTTCTGCAACCATCTGGCTGTTTATCTTTGGGCTGTGTTTTGAGCTGCGCTTGCCAGAGTCTAGAGCTTTTGCAGGGGGAAGGAAACGCCTTGCTAGCTCCTAGAAATGGAAACCAGGTGCATGTTGGCTTCTTTCATTTGGGAAGCTGGTGGCTGGTCCTTGCCTTGTACATCCACCTCTGTGTCATCCTAGAGGATATTTCTCAAAGCTAATTGTAGGTGTTATTGTATAAAGGTTGTTTCCTCCTCCCATCCCATGCCAAGTAGCTCCAAGGAATCAGGGAACCAAACCTCAATGGTGTCTGAGCAAAGAGGGAGAAAGCACCTGTGGCTGGACCCAGCAGGATAACACCTCCCTGTGCTGCATCAGCAGACAGACCATGGATGTGGCCACAGGCCTGCCTTCCACTGACATGGGGGGATCGTGGCAGCCTGCAAAAGCCCTTTGCTTTGGCAGGACAGCATCTCCCTGCAATTTCATCCCTGCTTGAAGGACATGGTGCTGGGAAAGCCCATCGGCACAGCTCCCCCGGGTGGGAGCAAGGGTCGGAAGAAGAAGAGTGCTGATACTGTTTTAATCTTCCTTTTAACTGTAATTGCGTTTGGCCGGCTCCCCTGAGCTTGTTCCGGGAGATGCATTTTTCCCGGCTAGATTGCTTGCCTTGTTTTGCTCATTGGAGACAGGCCGGGGCCTGTGTCATGCCAGCTATGCATTAATAGGGCCTCAAATGAGATTTCACAGCCTCAAATCTGATTAGCGCCGAGGCTTCGCTTGCTTTGGAGAGTGGGGCAGACAGACCAGGAGCCGTGATGCTTGGGGTGGGGGGTGTAAACCCCTACGGATGTGAGGTGTCGCGTTGTACCCTAACACCCTGGGCTTGTGGGGACTGATGCAGAGCCTGGAGACATGAGGACAGCAGAGCATAGGGCACCCAGGATGCAACATATCTCTTACTCCTAGAAAACCATGAATTCAGGATGAATTCAGGCAACATGTTGGAATAAGGCTGGTCTGGCAGAAGCAGCTGTGTCTACCCTCCCATCGGCCACCAAGTCCTTGCTGCAAGACCATATTTCACCCCATTTTGCTGCCTGATGACATGTAAAAGCCCCTCCCCATCCCAGTTCCCCTGTGCCCAGAGGTATGTGCTCACTCGTTGCTGCAATGGAGCTGACCTGCTGTTATCTGTCTGCTTGCTCCCTTTATCAGGAAATGCTCTGCAGAGTCCTGGTCTGCTCTTATATCCCAGAGCCCTGAGGTCCAGCCCTGAGAGGTGCCTGGATCTGCTAGGATGTCTCAAGGGACACCTGGGGACCTAGCATCCTCAGGCTTGCCTGGCTCTGGGATGTCCTGGCAATGCTCCAACCCTACCTCACATTCAGCCACTCAAAAGCTCATTGCTGGAGGTGTAACCTGTAGCCTGATCCTGTTGCTTGTGTAAAGCCAAGTGGCACTTTATTTCCCATCCTCTCAGCTGCCGGGGAGGGGAAGCAGCTTGACGGTGTTTAGCTGCTGTAAGGAAGCTTGAAAGGAGCCTAGGGAGACATCACATAGGAAAACTCACACCAGACTCAGTCCATCTTCACTCACGGAGCCTACTATTGTTTTATGAAGTCTCAGGAGGAGGATAAAGCTGCCACGTTCCCAACAGCTGCTCATAAATTGCCAGGGGCAGGGAGGAGCTTGGGGCTGTGAATGCTCCCACCATAGAAAAGCAGATCCGCCCCCCCCCTGAAACATCACTCATGGCTTTAGTCAGGGCAGGGGGGCTT
>JANIJG010012342.1:12587-43004 GCA_024611175.1 Megaceryle torquata
CACCCCCCCCCCCGGAAACATCCCTCCTGGCTTTAGTCAGGGCGGGGGGGCTTGTGGGGCTTTTTATGGAGGCCTAGGAGGGTCCTAGTCCTTCCATGTTAGGGCAAGGACTGGTGTCTTCTTCTGCAGAACAGCGGTGCATTGTCCTGAGGAGTGCTGGCAGGGCTGTGTTTGGGGTTGAGGAGGTGAACGCTGCAGGTGGAGAGCCTCAAGCGCTCACCTCTGCTCTTGTGCTGTCCAATTCACCAGAGAAACTGCAAACCAAGGAGCACCCTGCAAGCACTGACCTTCTACCAGGGGGAAAATGCAGCTGTGGTCTCCAGCTGTGGGCAAAGGCCAAGCCAGGACGAAGGAGCCACCCCAGTGTCATGCTTGGAGGTCCCTGCTGGCTCCCAGCCCAGGCTGTCCTCCCCAAACTAAATGCTGGGCTCTTGAGGCTATTTATGTCTTGTCAGCTCACAGCCAGAAGCAATTTAATCTTGGCTGAGCGTTGCTGTAAAGGAGCTGCCCAGGCCCTGATGCTTCTTTCGAGATGATAAAGAGTTGATAGAAAAACAAATTACGATGATGGCAGCTCAGGCACTGTTAATCAACCTCCCCACAATGCTACCGTGTGAATAATTAATAATCATCATTACAGAGGCTTTGAGCATGGCTCAGGGTTAAGGTGCTGCGTGGGATCAGCACGGTGGATTGTACAAGACGGTTGGGATGCTCTGCAGGAGTCCATGATCCTCCAAGGGACATTACAATGTTTTTAAACATGTGATGTCCCCAGCTGAGACCCTTGAGAACATGGGAAGTTTATTTTTATTCTTCCTCCATAAGGTACAGGTCACAAACTCCTGGGTGAGAGAAGCTGGCTTGGCAGGGATGGAGAAGTTTTGCTTCCCACGGAGTAAGAGAGCTGAAAACCAAGCGTGGGCTCTACCTGAAAGCACAGGCACCCTCCTTTCTGGAAGAAATCCTGAATTTCCTCCTGGCTTTGAATAGTAACTGTGGTTTTTGGTTTTTTTTTTCAGTAGTTAATCACAGCCTTGCTGAAGGTTTCAGGTACTGGTTGCCTGTAAAGTCTGGCATTGTTCACACATGCTATTTTTAAAATGTTTTATTCTCCTGATGAGTTTTACTTCACTTAACAGCTCATGAATTTTCTATTCACTAATTATCATGCTGTAACCAGTGCTAGCAGTAAAACCTACTTGATTTTTTAGGGAGATGTAAATATAAGTGGTGGGTATGAAGATATGAGCTAAGAAACCTGTTACTGTTGTCTGGAATGTGAAAGTAAATAAGGAAAACACAGGAAAATGTCCCAAAATAGAGATCTAGAGCTGTAAATGAGGTGTGGTGTTAGACACTGATCCAGCATCACAGCACAGGTCTTGGGCTCCATCAGTGAGTTCAGAGATGTCTGTGCAATTTGAAGCAAGGTTGTTTCCTGGCTCTGCCAGATTAAATTCCTCTGGATTGGTCTGTTGTTTTTTGGTGGGTTGTTTTGTTTGTTTTGTTTGTTTTGTTTTGTTTTTTGACTATTTACGGTGCAAGTACTCGCTAGAACTCCAGAGCTGGAGCCTGAACAGATGTTTTCTTGAAAGGAGAGCGGAATCTCCAGGGAGGGCATCCCTGCCTGCCCTGCCTGCACACCTGTGTGTACTTCCTGCCTGCAGATCGGGCACCCTGTCTCTTGGAACCCCCCAGCCAGCCTCGGTGATGCATTCTCAGCCTTAAACCCCAGTCTGTGCTTCCTTCTCCTTCCCCCAGCTCCATTCTGCAGTTTCTCCTCTTGACAATTCTGGGATGGGGCAAAATCATGCTATTTTTTTTTTAATATAGTCTTTATATTCTCGTTTCCCTTTCTTTGTTTCCCTTCCTCTCTAGAAAAGCCTTGGGAAGGTGTCAGGGCTTGCCGTGCTGTGCTTTTGGGGTGCACGGAGAGCTGGGGTGCTCAAGCAGGGTGCAGAGCAGCTCTAGATGCCAACAGGGAGACCCTGTGCCCGGTGTCAAGAAATACTCTAATTTCCTATCCCCACCAAGGCTGCAGGATGGGGGGATAATTGCCGGGAAGCTGGAGGGGACTGGAATCCATCCCCCTGCCCCCTCCCCGCCCCCCCCCGCCTCGGCTCTGCAGATCGGGGAATCCTCCCTCACTTTGTGCTTCTACTCCTTCAGTGCTGCTTTCTGGCTGTCACAGAAGCTGAGCTTGTCCCCAGCCCCAAGCTCCAGCCAGCTTCTGAGCTGACAGCAAAAAATAAGGGAGAGAAAATAGCTGATTTAAATACTTTTCCAGGCTGTTGGTGGTCAGAACACCCAGGTTTCCACACCGCAGCGATCCTCAGGTTTGAACTTCTTACCCCCCACGGTAGTGGGTCACCTCCTTGGTTGCCATGCCCATCACCGCTGCATCCGGGCAGACTTGGGAGAGACGAGGGAGAGGCCTTAGACTGAACCAGCCTCTCATTACAGAGTGTGGAGGCAAAGCCACGTGTCGGAGGGGATTTGCAGGCAGTGGCTTTGAGAAGCCCGCTGGGCTGGAGCTCTTGCTTCAACCCCAGGAGGTCAGAAGAATGCACGAAGGGTTTGCTTGTCAGGGTTTGAAGCGATGCAGGGTGGGTTTTAACCCCTTGTAGCCCCAGCAATATTAGCTGCTGCCCAAGACAGTTGAACAGCAAGGATGTGGCTAGTGGGGGATGGTGCTGTCTCACACTTGGACAGGGTGTGATGGGTGTGGGGATGGTCCCCCTATGAGTGAGGAGTGGCAGCTTGTGGCTCTGCTACTCTTTCTCACATCAGCTGGTGGGAATTAATGAGCTGGGGCGGGGGGAGCCGCTGCTTTCTCCCCTCTTCCTCCCCCTGGTCTTGGCTGAGAGCCCAATTCCTGTGGAGTGCGTATAAATTGTACAGAGGCCTGGGCTGTGAGAAGGAGCAAGGGGATGGCGGGGCTGGGGTGTTGTTGGCATATCACAGGGCCATCGTGGAAGTAGAGGTGGTTTAGATGGTTGATACCTATTTTGGTGATGTGGCCTGGGGGCTTTGATTGGAGCACAGTTTAGCTGGCCCCCATGGAACTGCGCTGAGCAGGGATGCTGGGCTGGTTTCACCCCATGCTGCTGGATGTCTTCCCAAAGAGGCTGGCACCTGCTGTGGGCCTGCTGTGCCACGGTGACATCCATGGTACAGAGCCACAGCTGGGCACTGGGGACAGGGAAGAGGCAACTGTAATGATGATGTGCCAGGGACACCATCTCCCCATCTTGTTCTCCTCCATCCAGGCTTTCAGCATTAGACAGGGGCTGTGGGGACAAGTTTGGGTCATGGGGATGTGCTGGGGACATGATCTCCCTCATCTGAGCTCTCAACAATGAGCTAGGGCCATGGGGATGGGGTTGGGTGACAGGGACATGCCTGCAGCTTTGCAGGAGCAGACACCCGCTCCCCACCTTGACATCAATCCTGCTTGCTCCCAGCAGGTATCCAACTCTCCCACGGTGACAGAGGAGTCCAGACACGTGCCAGCAGCTTGCTGGGGGCATGTGGCCAGCGTGGGGAAGGAAGCCATCACTGTCACCCTCCACGGTGCCAGCAACCTGCCAGCCACACGGGACGGCCAGGTGCCGTGGCCATACGTGGTCGTGTGAGTACCCAGCATCTGCAAAGGGGGACAGTGGAGATTGTGGGCACACAGCAGAAGTGTTTAGGAGCTGCCACCCTGTTAATAAGCCTTTATAAGCCCCAGGGAGGAGGGAAACCTCTTTAGCAGTGACACACACAAGCATCACCTATGTGGTGAGCCAGGACTCCTCGCTGAGAGGAGGGAAGGAAGGGGCTGGGATGCTCTGGATCACAGGGGTGTTGGAAAGAAAGAGTTCCTAATATTGGAAGTATAAAACGATGTCAAAGAATCCACAGGGTAACGCTGCCTGGGTTTTGAGATGATATCACAAGAAATAAAAGAGCATTTCAATAAATAAAACAGGATGCTTGGGTAAGGAGAACGTGGCTCTTCGTGCATTATGCATGTGCCAGGGGACTCAATTAGCTGGTCATGCTTTGGTCTGTGTTAAGAGGGAGGCCGCTCCACTCGATGCTGCCGCAGGGTGAGCCAGCGATCCCAAAGAGCCCTTCTGGGAGGCAGAGAGGCTTCAGCATCTCTTCCCTAGAAAAGTGGGGAAAAAGCAGCTGTCAGGGCCTCGGAGCATCGTCTGGCTGTGGAGTTTTGTTTCACTGTTTCATGTCCCAGGTACCAGCTGGGCAGGCTGGTACCTAAGTGGGTGGCATCAATGCCAGGGGACAAGGAAGCAGCAGTGGGGGCTCATCCTCTGGGGACAGTCAGGAGCCGGGATTGTGAAAGGCTGGAAACACCTCTGCAAGCATGTAGAGCAAACTGTTGCTTGCTGGGTGTTTCCCAGTGTAGAAACCCTGAGCTCCACTGGTGAAAGGGGTCTCCACAGTGACTGGTGCCAGCCACATCTGACATCCCAGAGGCTCAACGACAGGGGGCATGTGGCTTTCCATCATGGGGGCATCATCTGTCAGCTTTTCAGGGCTGGCTGTCAGGAGCTGTCTGGCACATGGGCTGGCAGCCCCCACTGCCACCCCTCCATCACCTTTTCCCCTCTTTCCCACCCTCCCCATGCCAAGGACCCACTCTCCACCCCAACAGCCCAAGTAACTCCACAGCAGGAGTTGTCTCTATTTCCATAAACCAATTACACCCAGATAATCTCAGGAGATTTAAACATCAATATCCTAAATGATAGCACAAGGGTTGCGTGTGATTGTTGCATCTCTCTTTGCATTCTGGTGCTGCTCCATCACTGTATTGCCATGGTAACAGGGGAGTGATGGAGGGGAGGGGAGGGTGGTATTAGGGATGCAGGACACATGAGGGGCCTTTTAGTAACCATAGTGAAGGAGCTAAGGCAGAAGAGAATCAGTTATTGTTTTTCAGGGCACTTGCTGTTGAAGGAGAGTAGCATGTTGCAGTTAAAAGGTGGGTTTTTACGGGTGGGAAGGAAAAGTGGGTGGTGGATGTGCTTGTAGGGACCTTGTGGAAGCCATTCCCCCATCGAAGCAGCTGGGTACCATTAGCAGAGCCAGCCCAAGCTTAAACTGCCAGCACCCAGAGCGTCACCCCCCAAAATCAGGAGTGGGATGGGAGGAGGGGAGCAACACCCTGAAAATCTGAAAGACCTCAAGCAGCAAGAGAACGCAGCACAAGCATCTCAATGGGCTTTGGCTCATTCTTGCCCTGGAGAGGATGGAGCTTCTCCTTCAGCGATGCTCCAGGGACCTGGCAGCAGCTTGGTTCTGCTCCTTATCCTCGGAGTGCGGAGCAAATCCCCTCTCCCTGATTTCAGGGGCATTCATAGGATTGTTCTGCATCTTTCTGCCCTCGCGCACACAGATAAATTGCTCCTGGACCAGCGAGATGTGGGGATGACCTTGGCATGCCAAAGCGAGTTGTGTTTGCAATTAACAGCACAAAGCGCCTGGCTCCGGCCGGCTTCTCCTCTCTGCTGAGTACCACGGGCGGGTGAAAGCACCTCCTCGCTTCTTCCTTTCTGCTCTTCAGCGCTGAGAGAAGAAGCTCAAGGTCGCTGCTGAATGCGCCATCTGCTCCCAGCCTGGGGGATGGGGGCTCCCATGCCCCCCTGTCTGTAGGTCTGGTCGTGGTGTAGATGAGCTGCTCCACCTGGGAAGGGCTTATAGGGTGTGTTTGGCTCTGCAGCATGCCCAAAAATAAACTGAGATGCTCAGCTGATAACCACAGAGCACAGGGGTGCAGGGATCAGAGTCT
The DNA here is from genome assembly GCA_024611175.1 of Megaceryle torquata. Lineage (NCBI taxonomy): Eukaryota > Metazoa > Chordata > Aves > Coraciiformes > Cerylidae > Megaceryle > Megaceryle torquata. The sequence continues at coordinate 18,388 of JANIJG010012342.1, forward strand.
TTGGGAGGGTCCCCTCCCCACCCCAGCACTCAGCTTAGATCATGGTGGGATGAAGATGGACCATCCTAAGGTTAGAGGATCGGGAGCAATGAATAAAAGGGGTTTCTCAAAGGTGAGTGAAAATTCTAAATCTTCCTTTCTCATTCTGAATCTCTTCAGCTATTGCTGTTACACCTCTGCCATCTATTTATTTACCCAACCTGCACCTGAGCCCCCCAAAGCTCTGCACCAAGCCCCAAGCCTTCCCCAGGGCCAGATCCTGCAACTGACACAGATGCAACACCTGGGAGGTTGGTCCTGAGAACCGTGGCCATGCTGCATGGGATTTTTCTTCCCTGAGAAATAACTCACCCTGTAGAGATAACAACTTATAATGCCAGATACATAAATATTTGCAGGGCTGGGCACAGCCCCGTCAAGCCCTCTGCTGGGCACCTGGGTGTCACAGGCAGCAGGGTGGCTGCGTGATGCTGTCCCCAAGCACCATAGCTGAGATTTTGATGTATAACTCCCTGGGGGTGGCCGTCTTGATCTTTTATCTTTTATCGCAGCAGTGGGCGTCTGCTGCATCATCCTCACATGGCAGAACAAAACGTCTGCCCTGGAGCAAGCAGGGAGGGATGCAGAGCATCACAGGACCATCTCTTGGTCCAGCTCAGCCATGTCGTGCCCCAAGGCATGCAATTCCAGCTTGCCGGAGACCCCATCTCGTGCCCTACCAGTGGGGCTGGAGCTGTCTGGGGTTAGGAGGAGACATCAAACCATCTCCGCTCTCCACTGCTGCTGCTGTCCCTGGCCTATTGATTTGGTTTTGAAGCACATCCCCATGTGTTGTAGTGTGGTGGGTTGTTTTCCTCCTCCCCCTCCCCACTTCACAGCTCTTTTTGAATGCTTTCTTGGTCCTTAGGCAAGTCTATAATGAACAGGGCCCAGAGTAGCCAGTTCTCACCCCCCTCCTCCCGCACACCCTGCCCCCACCCAGGTCCAGGTCTGACTTCATTCGGACTCCAAGCACGTTGCTGGTAGAGGAATCCCCCACAGAGCTCATTACTGGAAAGCCAGTTTTCTTCCAGCCCCTCCATAATGGTGCCAGCCTGATGCTAATTCCCACCTGCCAGAGCTGGCCGGCTCAGCTCCATCCTGAGAGATGTGGGTGGGCTTCCTGGTGGGGAACGGGACATGTGGAAGCTGCGAAAGGAACATGGGATGTGAATGCAGCATGGCTGATGGTCCATTAGGCCAGTCTCTTCAGCAGTGAGAGTGGATGGAGGTCTTGCAGGCATAGAGCATCCTCCCAGCTGGCTAGGATGAACCTACTCAGTCCCACTACTACCTGTAGCTCACTCTGCAGCTGGAAGGACCTTTATCATCTCCTTTCCCCCAGATTTGGGAACTTAACACCCAGGGGTGGCAAAGTGCACCTGCTCTCAGATGCTCTGGTAACCTCTCTGTAAGACCCATGTTGGATCTGCTACAGCAAGAGCTTTCCTGGAGGAACCAGCGCTGGACACTTTATCATTTTAATATCCAGAGCAAACCATTGACAGGGCTGGGGCATCTGGGTCCCCTTGGCCTGATGCCACATCACTGCCCCCCTTTACACTGTAGCTGGGTATGGAGTCGACTTGAGGCCACCATATCAGCACTGTGGGACTCCGCTGCAGTCTTGGGACTCCCAAGATGACACTAAGTGTCTTACTGTCCAGTGGAGACCCCCTAAAAGATCTGCCATCCCCTCCTAATGGGGAGGCAAATTATTATCATTAGACAAGCTTGTGCATAGTTGGTGATCAGTTGATAAAAGTGGGAGGAACAAACCCAAACCCAGCCCTGATGGTGATGGCCCTACATCAGTGCAGAGGAAGAATTACCGGGGGTCCATAGCTGCTAACCCCACTGTAATTATTGCTCAGCCTCGTTATGTGTGTGTTTAATGATGGCAGTCATTAACATTCAATCTTCTCTCTCCTTTCCCAGCAGCCTCCTCCCTGTTCCTTCATCAATACAGCCACCTAATTAGCCTCCGGGGTCTGAAATAGCCTTTCAGATAAAAGGGGCTGCAAACCCCATCACTAGGGGCTGAGCAGGAGCTGGCAGCTGGGAGTAAACCAGTCCTAGACCTCCAGCACATGACCCCTGGAACAGGGGCAGACCTTTGTGAAGGGTTGTGGGTGGGTGGGAGGGCTGGCCACTGTTAGCCGCACCAAGCGGGGACAGTGCTCACCCCCCTCCCAAACTCCCTGCTGCCACATTCCTCTTCCTCACCCAGACTGCTTTGCTTCCTTTTTCATCCCAGTAAGACCAGCAGAGGGGATAAGCAGGAGACAGAGGTGACTCATGCATCCTCAGTGCCAACCCATGCACCCACCTGGGAGGAGGAGGTGACGGTGGAAATGGATGCTGAAGATGCAAACTGGGCAGGTGAGAGCATTGGAGAACCATAGGATCAGGGATGCCAGGGACTGGGACACAAGTCTGACGTCATCAGAGGGTTAATTTCAGGATATTATGGAGCCCATGGTCCCAAGGACCTGAACAGCACCCAAGCAGAAGGTGGCCACGATGGGGACAAGCCCTGCATGTCTGTGGTGGCTTCATTGTAGTACCAGATGCTGCAGTTACGGTTCCAAGCTCCAGGCATCCTTCAGAGCACCCCAAATCTTTCCCCTCTGCCACCCTGACAGCTGTATCACGATGCTGTTACTCCCCATGCAGTGCTGCTCAGCCTGTAACTGTAATAAAACTCACGGCATTAGGGGCTGGGATTTGATTATAATCAGCCCATTACAAAACCAACCATGGGAGCCAATCTTCACATCATGCCTAATCCCATCAGGCCCTGACCTCAGTGAAATTGAGGAGCCTTTGATGTACTTTGCCCTGTGTGGTACCAGGAGAGGTGCAAAGAGACCCAGTGGGATCTCCAGCCCTGCTCATCCAACTCCCAGCATCTCCCAGATACTCAGAGATATTCATCTCCCAGATGTTCAGACTGGAGCTGTTGTTTCCAGGTGCAGCTTGCACCTTTTCTTGTTCAGAAATGTAGCTTCTATCCATTTTTTGTGCATCAGTGGAGCTGCCGAGCACGATGTGTCATTGGTGACAGCAGTAGAAAAGCCACTTGTCTCACTCGACCCCAGAATGTTTTTCCTGGTGCTCTTTCCACAAAGGGTTGGGAGAAAAAGTAAATGTCTGTAGAAATCAAGCACTTTATGAAAAGCAGGAGCTCAGGAAAGCATGGCCCGTGCACTGACCTGCCCCATCATCTTCATTCCAGGGACAAGTGCAACCTGTGGCATCACCAGGCTGGCCAAGCAGGAGTTAAGGCAGGTGCCTCGGCACAGTCATTAAACTGGGGGAAGGGAAGCCCAAGTCTTGATGGCAGCATAAATAGAGGGCGGTTTTCCCTTCCATCAGCTCCTCTTTTTTTGATAAAAGGCTCCTGCTCGTGCTTGTCAACTAAATTGCAGCTTTGCTTTGAATTAAGGAAAGAGCTGGGGGGTTGCTGGTACCCACAGGGTGATGCTGCCATGAAGGAGGACAGACTGGGACTGTGGTGGCAAGTGCCTGCAAAACCCACCCATGACCCTGGGACAGGGAATGGTTCAGGGCAGGATTGCTCATCACTCAGCAGATGAGTGGGGTGGGCTGGAGCCAGGAAGGTGGTTTAGATGGATCAGTGGGAAATCCTGGCTTCTTAAATGGGAATCTGATCTGCATTGGTGCTGCTTGATTGGGCTTTGCTTTCTTGAGGATGCCTGGGATGTGCTCTTGATTGTTCCTTGGGATGCACTTGTGTATGCATATAAACCCAGGATGGGTTAAATCCTGCCCCTGTGCACCCCACCATGACCTGCGAGGTGAAGAGGCTGCGGAAAATGAATCAGTTCCCTCATTGCCCCCGTCTCTTCTTCACCCAGACCTTCCCCTAAACCCTGTGGCCAGCCCCACTCATCCTGACAGCTGACCCTCTCCCTTACAGCTCTGACTCTCACCGTGGCAGACAAAACCACCAGGGAAGTTCTGGGGACCTTCCAGCTGCCAGTGCAGCATCTTCAGCCCTTCCAGCCCCACCACTGCAGGCTGGTGCTGGTAGGTACAGCTCCCACCCCTCCTTCCTGCTGCTTATTCCTACTTATAACTCTGATTTTCACCCCAGCTGTAGTTGGGGGTGAAGGGACCCTTGTGTAATGGCATAATCCTGGTGGGAAACCTGAATTTGGCAGGTTGGGGAAGGTGCTCAAAGAGGCTTGTGAGCAAAGAGCTTCCTGGGTTTCCTGTGAGATGGGAACAAGGCAGGCGTTGTGTTGGGCTTTTTAAATCTCTGGTGGGAAAACCGGCAAGGAAAAGTGATGGAATCACAAGCTGGGAAGCCCTTTTGCCCTCAGCATCCTGGAGAAGAAGCTACAGGGCCAAGCCATATGTCAGAGTGTTGATTAAACGGCAGCCACAGTGCATTAATTAATACAGGGGGGTACTTGGGCCCAGAGAGAAGGCACTTCCCAAGCCCTCAGTGAGGATTTCTCTGTCCTAACACAGTAACAGTCCTAGGGACTTGGTTGATGGCTCCCTGTACAGCTGAGACATGGCAAACTCACTCCATGCTTCCCCCAAATCAGCCTCCTCTCTGCCCTGGCTGCCCAAAATGCATTTCTTCTTCCCTGTGTGGAGATTGGGAGCGATTGAATATTTAAATGCAGAGGGATTTATCATATTGATCTTTTCCGGGAAGGCTCTGGGCTCAGTAAGTTTAATTATCAGTTGGTGCTTTATTGTCAGTGATGGGCCATCTGTGAGCCCAGCACCCATGTTCAGTGGCCTTGACCCTTGCTCTCCTCTACAAACAGCCGAGGACACAGGACCCTGCGGGGATGGTCCTGAACGTCACCATCATGCGCAAAAGGAGCTTCATCCCTCGCTGTGATGGACTGAGCTACTTAGCCTTGGAGGTGAGAAGTGGTCCTGGGGACAGAGGGGATTTGCAGGGTCTGGGATGGACCAGAGCATCTTGACTCAGGGAGGAGTTGTCTCCTGCTGCATATTGTCTCTGGCTCTAGCGGCTGTTGATGCTGATTTAGGGGAGTTTCCCCACACACACACATATTTGCTGACCCCTCACCATGGAACTCCTTACCTTCCAGGTACTGCTACAGGGGCTGTCAGCACCCCTGGCTAACTCCCCTGGGGCCCTCATCGCCGTGGCCAGAGTCATAACCAATGTTCAAGAGTACAAGTGAGTGATGGCCACAGCGTGCTGCTGGTGACATGGGGGAGGTGGGACAACCTGAGCATCTTTGGTGCCATCACCCCCTCCTGCAACACTTGGTTTGCTGGGAGCAGATATGGCCCCACACGTGCTGACTCTTCTCCCTTTCCATTACTCCTCAGGCTCCGCATGGAGAATCACCCCATCTCCTGTCCCAGCATCAACCCCACCACCATCCCATTCCCAGACCCTCCAGCAGCAGCCTTCAGCATTGCTCGAGCTGCCAACTGCGGCTGCCCACAGGTATGAGGCCAAGCACATGCATGGGGATAGAGTTATGAAATTGCTCAGGTTGGAAAAGACCTTTAAGATCATCAAGCCCAACTTGTAACCCAAGTCCACCACTAGACCATGTCCCTCAGCACCACATCTACACATCTTCTAAATCCCTTCAGGGATGGGGCCTCCACCACTACCCTGGGCAGCATCCATCCTACTTGGGTACCAATGAGCATCCCTCCTTCGGCAAGAGAGCTGAGCACCCCATGTAGGGAAAAGCATTAGGGGCAAAGTGATGTTTTGAGCATTAAAGACATCGTCCCCACATTGCAGAACCCCTCAGGCAGCTCCTCGTTTGTGCATTTGTCCTTCATTTTTTTCCCTGGCTCTGCTCACGCCTCCGCCTCCAGTGTTGCCTCTCAAAGGCAGAGACCTTCTCCTCCCTGGGCCTCAAGTACCACCAGGAGAGCTAGAGACGTACATCTTCAAAATAGCTGTTGCCAAGGAAACATATGCTTTCGGCACGCGGCATCATCATCGGGCGAGCGGGAGGAGGGTCCTGCTTTTGTTCCCAAGCCCTGCCAAAAATTGGCTGGGAGGGAGAGGTGAAGGACTGGAGGGATGCCGGGGCAGGGAGAAGATGTGATGGAGCAGCTGGGCCAGAAGCCAGCATGAAGCTGCTGCCCCTCAAAACCAAAGCTGCTCCATCCCTCCACCTCTGAAAAGTGTCAGCCGAAAGCATGGTGAGGTCAGATGTCCAGCCACCCTGAGAAGAGGGATCCAGCTGGTCTCAAACACTGGCAGAGCACATGTTTCTCCCTCTCAGCCCTTCTCCCCCTCCACATGCATTGAATTTTGATTGTCTCAGAGCAAAACACCCTGGATCAACACGTTTGGGGAGCCCATAAATAAAACATTCCTTAAAGGAGGCCGGCCAAATGCCAAGTCACTCACAAGGTGGTGAATTATCATAAAAATCGCTAGTGTGTTTCATTCATTACAATAATTGTTGGTTTATTGTCGCCCACCCCCACCTCCTCGGGTTGTTCTTTGCAAGTGAGAGGTGGGGGGAGCACTGGGGACCCTCTGCTTTGGGTCTGCACACACTTTTGGACCAGCACCCCCAGTGCCACTATGGCAATCAGGGTACAGGCTGCTCAGGCTGGCTCTGGAGCAAATATTAGGACAGAAATCCCTGTGTGCTTGCCCCTGCGTTATCTCCACTCTCTCCTCCCATCTCCTTGCTTCAGGATGCAGTTTCCCAGCCAGAGCAGGGATATTTCTCTCCTCTAAATGCAGACAAAATGCATGTTTCCTTTGGATTTATAGGGATAAATACACACACAAAGCCCTGGGAAGCTGCAGTAGCCAGGCGCTGGGTGAGCCCAAGCCAAGCCCAGAGCCCCAGCGCAGGAGGCAATGCCAACACAGAGCTGTGGGAGCCCAATGCGGGAGGACGAGTGATTAAAACCTGGCCATCTGGCCTGCATGCGTGCTGCTGCCACCTCCTCCTCCTCCTCCTTCTCCCCACCGCGCCCACACGGCTCTGTCTGTCTCTGCACGTCGCTCAGGATGCTCTCCCCACGGATGCACAGACAGGTTGCCCTGGGGAGCTGTGAAATCCTCATCTGCTCTCAACCCCACTCCACCCCATCTCCTGCCTCAGTTTCCCCACCTGTAGAGTGTGGTTCCTTCCTGGGAAGGATGAACTCCTAATGCCTGGGAGGAGGAGGCGGAAGAGGAGGGAGCACTGCTGCTCCAGTTCCAGAGGTTAATGGCATCCCCAAGCGAGCTCCTGGGCGAGCTAATCAGATTTGATAATTCTGCCAGCCCAGCCTGTCCTCTCTCCTGTTGGTTTCCATCAGTGTCTGCAGACAACAGCACTTGGGTTCACCTTCAGCAAGGCACCCCTCTTACTTCCTTGGGTTTTGTTTTTCTGGTGGTTAACCCTTCCCTGCCTGGTCAGGGCTCCTGGAAACCTGGTCTTCCTGGCCAGGAGCTAGCTGAGACCTGCACAGAGCTGCCTGCAAGAATGCTGTATGCTTTCCTTGGGCCAACAGCCCCTTTCTCACCCAAAGGGATGGGTTTGGACATGCCGGTGGCAATAGCAAATCCATGAATGAGGTGGATGGACACCAGTCTGTACCTCCTACAAAAATCATCCGTCCTCCCAGCATCAAGCTCAAGCCTTTGTGATACTGTTCTGCTTTAAGATAAACCACCTTTTGATCTTCTCTGGGGATCAGCCAACTTAACCCACTTATCTGGAGATTCTTGCTCTCTTTTTGGGTCTGCGCCTTCCAGACAGGCAGCCCAGGAGTTGGACCTACCCCTTGGGAAGGCAGGAGAGATTCTGTGGCCTTGGCCACCTCTACCTCTGCTCCTGCTAATGATGTCACCTTTGAAACAGCCTTTGAGAAATGAACTGGGGTAGTCAAAGAGGATGAAGGTGTCTCCCTCCTCCTCCCCCTTCCACCTCTTTTCTTGTGTTTCTCCAGGTGGCCCTTGGCAGAGGTGGTTGTTGTGCCAAGATGTCTGCCCAAATCAGTGCATCAGCTCTGACGCCCCGGCGCAGAGCATCCATCTGTCCCACTGAGCCGGTGGGAGTCAGACTGGCCCTGGCAAACATTCCTGTCTGTCCCCCCAGCCCCTCAAATCAGGGGAATTGGGAATGTCATCTTCCATCCATTCCTGTCCCAATGAGAGGAACCATGTGGGCTCAGGACCTCCAGCAATTGGGGTCAAATTAACAATATGCTCCTGCATTTGATTTTGCCCTTCCCTGCTGAGTCTAAATCGGCACCATCCCACAGCATCTTGTACAGGTTGATGCCAGAAAAAGTAACCAGAGGCAGCACTCAGTGGTTTTTAGGAAATTTCCCCCCAAAACTGGGCTTTCTGAAGATGATGAAACAGCCCCATGGGCTGTGATACAAGCTGGGAAAGGAGAGGAGCAGATGAAGGGTGCTGAGCCTGATCCAGATGCTGGGAGCTGCCCTAGTCCCTGAGAATGTACAGGCAGAGACTGGGGTCTCCGCAGTCAAAGAGCGCTGCATCCCAGTTAAAAATCCCGGTTGATGCCAGGGACGCCCTGACAAATTCCCCTCTGAGAAAACCAGACTGGTGCTGAGCCAGCACCACCAGCGCTGCCAGATGCAGCCCATCATGGAGGTGTTTTGGGGCTCTGAAACATCCCAGCCTCACGCTCCACCTTGCTACCAGCCCCCAGATCTGGGTAATGCACTGCTGCGGGTCTCCGAGGTGTGTAATGCCCATTAACATCCCCAAACATGAGCAGAGGGAGACACCCCCCAACCCCCCTACTCTTCTTCCCACCCATCAGGATGCAGCTGAAATGTGCTGATGCAGAAAAGCTGATCGGCATCTCGTCCCTGCTGGGTGATGCTGGCCAAGGGGATGGAGTAACAGCATTAAAAAGGAGCTGCTGTCAATAATTTCTTGGCGCTGGGGTAAAGGCTGACCTTTGGAGAGCTGGTGGGGCTCGCTGAAGGCGAAGGGGAGCAGCTGCTAGTGGGGGTGGACTGATGCCATTTCCAACGACAGCTTGTGGCTCTGGGGATGAACATGTTGCCCGCTGTTCGATATCTATCAGGTGACCCAGCTCTTGCACTTGGGAAAGGGTTTTGTGGTGACATACGGACCCCAAGAGGCTTTTGAGGTCTGTATGTCACCACAAAACCCTTTCCCAAGTGCAAGGTCCAGGTTTCCCAACAGTTATCCAAAGGCTCATCCTGAAGTCAGCACAGCTTATCCTCCAGGCTCTTTCCATCGTGACTTTAAGCATGGGGTAATTGATCCATGTGCTGGTTTCCTCCTCTGGCTCTGCAAGGGGAAGATGCTGGAAAGAAGCCAAGCTGGAAGACCAGCGCAAGCAACTGGGTTTCAGGGTTACTTTTTAGACAGGGGTCGGATGCAGCTGCCCAAGTTGTGCTTTTCTTTACCCCCACGTCTCCTCTCCCTCCTATCTCTCTGCTTATTTATCTATAGAGAGAGAAGGTATCTGAAGGATAATTTTCCTTTTGTCTCCTAAGATGTCCCCACCAGCTGGGCCCCCAGAGCAGCCAAAATGGGACACCTCCTTTCTCTTCCAAGGACAAGATGTAGCCACCATCTTCTCTGAGGACACTGCCCTGGCCATCGAATATCATCCGTACAAAGCCAGTGAGTCTGGGGACCCCACCAAGGGTGTTCTCCCACATCCCTGAGTTTGGCCAGGGGCAGGCTGTGGGCTGCTGTGCCCTCAGACAGCTGCTCTCACCCTTTCCCCAGTATGGGATGCTCCTGATACCCTTGTTCCTGTGGGATACTCGGTGCTGCCCCTCACCAGCCGTGTTTTCCGGGAGCTGGTGGCACAGAGCGGTGGGATGCGTGTGGACAGCCTTGCTGTGCAGGTGAGTCAGGGACTGCGGGGTGATACTGGTCAGGGTGGCACAGTCACAGGACCTATGGGTGATGGGACCTATAGCTGCTGATGTGGTGGGAGGCCAGGATCCCTGCTCTGAACTGCAGCCCTGGTCCCCTGGATGGCATATGGGTGATGCCAAAGCCACCCTGACTGAAGCCCAGAGGGCAAGTGTGGGCTGTGACCCTTCCTCTGCCTCCCCAGGGCATGGACCTCAAAACCACATCTGGGGCCATCCCAAGCGTGAGGCTCTGCCTGAAGCTCCTTCGATCCAAGGTGAGATGCTGGGAATGGTGAACCCTGAGACAAGGAGGGATGAGGATGGGGACAAGGCAGGAGGTGGCTCTTTTTAGCTGCCATCCCCTCTCCAAACCTCTCAGGTGGGGATCAGCTGGGTTGGACCAGGGTTTTATCCCTCAGGGCTCTGGATCGTGCTGTTGAGCAGCTGGAAAGGCAGCATCGTTCTTACCCTCATGCATCCATTGCCTTCCCAAGGCTCTTGACATGTGGTTGTATTCCCAGGAAATCCTGTCTGGAGGCAGGAGGGCAGGCAGGCCACAGGCAGGGTATCAGGGAAAGGCTGTTCACCATCTCTGGGTGGAGAAGGGCCAGGCTGGTTAACCATGGTGACAAATGTCCAGCTGTCTTCATCCTTCAGCATTTGAAGTCCCTGGGGATATCATGGCAGGGATGGAATTTGGCTGCTTTCCCTGAGAGGGAGGGAAACCCGCTAGCCCTTGGTTCCAGGACCAGCCCTCAGGCAGGTTAGGTTGTGGCCGTGAGCCTGATCGATCTAATTACTACAACCACCACCCTCTGCTCCCATCTGCAAACTCCAAATCCTCTCCATAAAGTGATTTTGGGATGGGTCTGGATCCTGCACAAGTGACTGCATCCCCCCCGGTCCCTGAAGATGGCTGGTGGGTGTCTTTGGAGTGATTGCCCAGGGGGGTCAGTGAAAAGGGGTCTGCGTGTGATGAATTATTCACATGGGTGTCACTAAGTGCAGAATTAATCCTTTTGCTTCCAGCTGGCTGCTGCACTAAATTATCACTCGCAGTCATGCGGGAAAATGCTGCGGAATTCATTTAGCTGATTATTGTTTTGATCTGGGAGCTGTAATTTTTTTTTTTCCTCCTCTTCCCCATCCTCTCCCATTTCCCCTCTTCAGCCCTACCTTCCTTAATATATTGAAGAACTGCTAGTGGAAACAAAAAACAGGAGAGCCAGAGCCAGCCTTGGGCTCCATGTCTGGTTAATTCATCCAGCAGCAGCTCAAGCAGACGGAACTGGACTGATGCAAATCAATGAGAGAGCTGCTACTGAGCAGGGTGAGCAGGTTTGGCTCCTCCTGGCTCTGTCAAGGCCCTTGTTTCTTGCCTGGAGGTCATGATTTTCTGAGGAAGATGCCCCAGCCCAGCTGTCTGTGATCCCCAGCACTCAGAAATCACAGCCTGGTAGGCAGGGAAGATGTCACTGCGGTTGCAGAGCCTCTCCTCAACTCCTTCAGACAATCCCAGCCTTCAAGGGGTGCTTGAAGGCTGGATTTCCAAGTCCTCAGCTCATGTATTAGTCCTGAGCTCAGCTTCAGTGCAGCAAGAAGGGGCCAAATGTGAGCCAAGAGGCAAATACAGGACCTGAACAGACCCAGCAAGGCATTGGGGCAGCCTTTCTACCAGAGTTGTCCTTGGGGTGCAAGGAGCCCCAGCATCCCTACCCTTCCTGCCCTGTGCTCCCTCACCCCGTAGCTCTCCTCACTCAGAATCCCCGAGCTTATCTCATTTCTTCTCTTACTTTTACTTTGTTTTAATGTAGAGAGATGAAAACGCATAGCCTACATTGGCTGGGCTTTTTATAACAAACATCAGCTAAATAAACCCTGGGCCATCTGTACTCCCCAGCACACTTGGAGTCGGGCGTAAATCTCAGATGCTCTGTGGCCTCTGCAGAGATTTCACCCACTCCTACCAGGAGTCTGGATGATCCTGAGCTCGGCTTCAGGTGCTCACACCGACCTTCTGTCCTGGGATAGAGTGCTCAGCACCAGGGTTTTCTAGGGATAAGGGGTTCCCCATAATAAAGACTCATCCCTTGGTATTTCTGCAGGATCTCAAAACCCTGTTACGCTTGTAATAGCCACAGGGAAAGGGTTTAGAGCAGCTGCTTTATTAAAAGACCTGACACCAGCAATGAGAAAACAGGAGACATCCCAGCGAAGGGCAGCACGGGGTTGCAGTCCCCCAAGTAAAGGCCAGTGAGACACCTGGGTTTGCCCTTACCCAGGCCATTTCCCTCCTGCCTTCATCCCCCTTGTGCTCTCTCTTTGGAGCCCAAAGGAGAACAAAAGACTTTGATCAGCTCAGGGAGACAAAGAAATCAAAGACTTCAGCAAAATGCTGGCATTTTAGTGAATTAACGGCTGTCCCTAGAAAAACTGTTGCAGGGGAAAACCTGCAGCTGACTTCACCCACCTCAGTACCATCTTGTGGCTCAAGGCAGGGCTCCTGTTTTCCCTTCATTCTTCCTTTTCCACCCCAAATTCAGTGTCTTGCCCAGGAAAGATGAGTATGATCATGTGGTAACCAGTGGTAAATCGAAATCCATGTGCAGAGTCAGCAGGATGTTGTCCCTGATGTCTCCAGGGGATGCTGAGCCCTCATCCTGGAAAATACCCACTGGAGGCATCTTTATTCCTAAGGGTTTTATTCCTTGCCCCTGATTATTAACTAGCCCTGTTTTACATTTCATTTTGGCCTGACCCTTGCTCAGCCCATTAACTCAGCCCTTGGGACCTTCAGGATCACCTCAAACCTCTGCCACCTGCTTTGCTGAGCACCCTTGGTCATGTCTCCCAGGATGGGGTCTGGGGACATGGTGGCACATGGTGACAGCCTCTGACAAAAACGGGAATATCTAGTGCTGTTTTTTTTCCAGGCAAGGAAAAAAACCCAAAATCACTCAACAGGCTGGCTATAGCATTGCTTAAACAGCCTTAATTTATGTAATTGCTGCCATTTATAACCAGGAGCAGATCGGCGCCTGAGTAAATTGTCACAGCACCGGGGTGTAAATTGTCACCATGCCGGGGTGTAAATTGTCACTGTGCCAGCCTGGCCATCAAACCCCTTTTGGGTTGGCAAAAAAAGAATGGGTTTACAATTGGATGGGGAGTGGGGAATCGCCATGTGTTTCCCCTTCTTTAGCCTGTCTGGCTCGGTTAGTGCTCTGTGAGTGCCAAAACTCAGATTCTTAACCCCAAACCACATTGCAGGGAATGCAAGAAAAAACTGGTTTTTGGGGAAGCATCACCCTTCCCTGCTGAACATCTCTGGATGAGCCGGCAAGCCCCCTGAGGGCTTTCGGCACAGTCAAACTCCTGGCAGCTGAGCTCCTGCTTGCCAGCACTTGATTGACACCTGTCAACCAAACACATCACCCATTCCCCTTACTGCACATCAGGTTACAAGATGCATTACATCGTTGCTGCCGGCCAAGAGCATTGGTAGCCGGGGAAAGCCAAGCCAGTGAGGAGCCATAAAAAAAAAAAAAAAAAGAAAAAAGCAGGGAATGTCTTTGTTAAGGAGAATTTGTTGCTTTCCGCCCGCCCATCCCAAGGGATCGTTCAGGGCAGTGCTAATTGAATTAAGAGCGTGCGCTGCTCCGGCAAGCGGCTCTCCGATGGGCAGCGGCGGTGGGGCCGGGCTGGCCATCGCTCCGGCACAGTGGGTAGCAGCTGTAAACCGGCCTCTGTAATTGCAGGCTGAGCCTAAACTGTTGCATTTTGCATGATGTTATTCCCCGAGGAAGAGGAAGAGTGGCCGGGCAGGGGGTATCTTCACCCCCACTTTGATGCTGGAGGAGCTTGAGGTCGGGGGAACCGGCTGCATAATGAAATGCGGCGGCACAGGGGATGATGATGATGATGGTGTTAATGAGGCGGTGGGGAGGAAGGGCACAGGAACGCCTCTGGACACCTCCTCCTGCTTGCTGCCCTTGTTAGTCACACTAACGAGGCGAGGCTGGGCGCAGGCACGGAGCTATAGCCAACGAGGGCCATTTTGTCAGTGCCCATGGCTACAGCCAATTTGGAGTGGGCTCCCAGTATGATTGCTCATCCAGCAAAGCAAAGAGAGCATCTGTGAGGTGGGGAGGCAAGGGGGAGCCCAGGATTTACTGTGTCACACTCAGTGGTGAAACAGCTGCGTGCTGGGGTGCTGTGCCTTAAATGCAAGGGTCCCAGTGTCAGGGAAGATCCCCAGCATGCAAACCTGCCCTGATACTGGGAGCCAGGATGGCCAGAATGGGGTGAGAGTCCCTCTCTGTGACCTTGCCGGCACAGGCAGCGGCAAGAAGCACGCGGACTCCATCGTTTATACCATTAGATCCGACTCTCCCTCTAACTGGATTAGGGGGGAGTCTATAAAAGCCAGGCTGGCGGAGGAGAGCGGGGCTCGCAGAGCCCAGCGCGGGAAATGAGGGCCAGGAAAATCACATTACGGCTACCGGCAGCGTCTGGCAGGGGTCTGGCAGCGGCTGCCGATGTGCCGGAGGGGCATTATCCAGAAAGCACCAAAGCTGGGAGCTGTGCTGGGTGACAAAGTGGCTTTTAGTGTCCCTGGATACCCACCTCCTGTCTGCCTGGGATGGGCTGAGCTGGGCACAAACCTGCTATTTCCACCAAGACGGGTTTCAGTGAAAAGAACTGCCTCCTTCCTCCTCCTTGCCTTGGTGGTCCAGCACTAGTTCACCCCAGAGCTCCCCTTGGAAAGAAGAACTGAGAGTGGTCAATCCACAGCTCTTTACCATGGCCTATTTGGGATGTGGTGGGTGGCACAGGGGACATGCAGCAGGGTGGCTTCTCATTGTCCCTGTCATCCATTCTCCAGCCCATTGCCTCTCCCTCCACAGAGACCATCAGTGTTCCTGACCCCATCCAGCAGTGATGCCCTCCCCAGCCTGGACCCCAGCATGCTTGAGAGGGGTGAAAAGCTGGGGACAGCCCCTGGGCACCCATTTTATTGCCAGGTAAGAAGCCAGGGGAGCAGCCAGCAACACCATGCCAGCACCCTGTGCACAGCATAACACTGCCAGTCTCCATGATGGCATGTGGCCTGCCTCAAAACAGTTAAAAACCAGCATAAATCCCAAATTTTAACCTCTTGTCCAATGTATGTGTTGTTGGGAGCAGCAGGTTTTAGCCATAGCCTGGCTGTACTGATAACTTCTGGTGGTGTGACCATGAAGGAGCATTTCCTTCAGTGGCCTCATCCCTGGGTGCTGTATTTCAGGGTGGCACAGGAGCTGGAGAGGGGACAGTGTCCCAGCACCTTACTGGAGGCTCAATCCCAAATCCATTTAGTAAATTCTCTCCTATTATCACTGTATTGTATGGGAAAACTCAGGCACCTCCAGCTCATACCTTTCGGCTCCAGGAGAGAGAAAAAAAAAAAAGGCAGCTGTTCTCCTCCTCCAGCCCTTTGTACTGCTAAATGGAGCCCTTGGATGAATTCAAACCCAGCCCTCGTGGTCCTAATATCTTCCTGTACTTTCAGCCATCTGGCTTTAAAAATAACAGGTCGTTAAACCTCAATTCTGCTTATTAAATAGCTACGAGGGAAGGGGGGGGCTGTGCTACCCAAACCCCACCTTCAACCCAGTTCCTCTCGCTGCGATTCAGGCTGCAAAGCAGGAAGAAAATTAGCAATAAAATAACAACCATAAAAAAATAGAGAAAAGCGATTTTTTTTTTCCTCCAGCTGTTTTAATTCCTCCAATCCACTGAGCTTTATTGCTTCCTTTTCCTTGGCCTCGGCAGCTGCTTTATGCCCAGCCTAATGGAAACTAGTAATGGGGCGTGCGGAGGCGGGTACCACAGTGCAGCTTAAATGTGATGAGGTCCAAATTGGATGGATCAGATTGCCCCAGGGCTCCAGAAAAGCCCAAACACCCTCCAGACCTGCACAGGATCCAGCCCTGGCATCACTACATGGTCTGTGTGATGTGTTTTCACCACTGGTTTCGCTCTTTGCTTGTGACGATGCCTTGAGTAGCCTCAAATCCATCTTGCTGGATCCTCACGAGAGCATCCTTGTGGTGATAAAGCGAGGGAGGGTGGGAAATGGGTTCCCGGCTGCTTCCAGCATCCAGTTTGAAAGCCTGAGTGGGGCAATAGGAGCCCAGAAAGGATTTGCACAAGCCCTGGGCACCCTTGCCCTGCCTAAGCATCTTCCTTTTTTCTGGCTTGCAAGTTAGAAAGCGTTGCAGGTAGGATTCTTATTTTATTCCCCAACCTTTGACAATCATTTTCTTTCTTTTGCTTTTTTATTCCCCCTAAAGCGCAAATTCTTTTCACTCCGCCTGCATCGCAGTGCAGGGGATTTGCTTGGAAAGCCCTGGGAAGCCCATCTCCTGACAGCCCCGGGAATCGGGGCTGACACCCTACTAATGGAGCGTGCGTGCAGGAGGGAGCCGGGACATGACAGCCCCCCACCGGCAGCTGGATCTGGGGGGGGGGTCTTGGGCATGAGCACTTGGCTGATCACAGCCCTGTCACTTCTTTCCACTCTGCTTGGGCTGATCAAACCCTGATCCCAAACCCTACCCTGCGGCTTTGAAGGTCCTGCTCCAGATCTGCTTGTTAATGCCTTCATTAAAAAGTGGGGGGGGAGGAAAACAAAGTGAAGAGGAATACTATCGGAGATGAGGTCAACCCTTGGCTCTGGTCCCGCAGAGGCAGAAAAGCCTCTGTGCAGGTTTGGGCTGGGACATTTGAAACCTCTCTCCACCCTTCTTGGGCTTACCAAGGTCTGAGACTGATTTCTGCTGGATGAGCTTTCTGATCTTAAGCTGAGATTTATGCTGGGCTCAGCCTAACCGTGTTTTCCTACCCTTCTGCCCTCTCGCTGAATAGATTTGTGCCTCTCTTACCAGTCGATGAATAATTTACAAGCAGCACTTAACGATTAGGGGGGCGTTTTCTCCAGCCTGTTCAAACATTTGCTGCTTCTTGAAGCTTTTCTTTCCCTGCTCCCATTGCCTGTATTTCCCTGATCTGTCAATGCCACGGGTTTTACAAAAGGCCTCTCGTGGGGCTGGAAGAAGTAAATGTCATTTTATTTCTCCTTGCTGGCATTTTGTTCACGTCCCATCAGCTCCATCATGTGAAAGCCCAGATGTGCAGGTTGTCCCCCAAAACCACACTGTGCCATGGTAGAACAGGTAGCTGTGGTGAGGGCAGGTTTTTGTGCTTGGCAGCAGCATTGGAACCCCTTTGCTGGACCCATTTCCACCTGCTGGCTGACTTCTGAGGAAGGCAGGGGCTCCTGTAACTGCTGAATAGAGTCTTCTGTCTTGGCAAGCTGGGAGGGGACCCCTAGCATGGTGTGTGGCCCAGCATCTCCTCGGGGCTGGTCCCTGCAAGGGTAGCTCACTGGCAAGGGGAGAGGGGGATAGAAGGTGCTGTGAGGGGGTTGGGTGCTGCGAGGGGTGAGGGAGATGCAATGGATGAGGATGCTGCAAGGGAAAAGGATAGTGGATGGAGGGAAGGTACTGCAAGGGATGAATATGCTCCAAAGGGATGCTCCAAGGGGTGCAGATGCTCCAAGGGGTGCAGATGCTGCACGCCCGAGGTTGGTGCAAGGGAGAAGGTGCCGCCCGGTCGCTGCGGCCCCGCTCCTCCCGTCGCCGGCCCGGTGCGCGGCTCCAGCCCCATCTAGCGTCAGCCCCGCCGGTTGCCGAGCCCTGTCCGGCGCTGCGGGCCCGGCCAGGGAGCTGCTCACCTCTCCGGGGGAGCTGCTTCTCCACCCGGGGCTGGGAGATGCCGGGATGCAGGCAGGAGCAGTTGGAAGGTTGAGATAAGGTTGCTCAGCTCTGTCCTGGCCCCGGGTGAGGGTCAATTAGTCTTGGACACCCACGAGTGCCTGAGCAGCCACAGGCAGGACACTCACCAGGTCGGGCTGGGTGGGTTTCCTCAGTATGCCCATTATGCAGGATTAAGCCAATTAATAAATGAGGTCTGTAAATCACCTAATGTGACCTCAGGTGATATTCATCTCACTTCTCAAGGAGATTAAGGACTCAGCAATTTGCTTCCCCTTTTTATTTAATTAGCTTTTGGCCCTGGTGATGATGAACCTGGTGCATGAAGATGTTCCCCAGGTGAGCTCCCCAGTGTCCTCATTGTGTGACACTGGGGCATAGATGGGGTGACCTGCAGTCACAGGAGGCTCTTGATGCGATTTAGTGTATGGCAGAAGGCCACCCCAAATCCAGCTGCAATATCCCCATCCCTGCTTCCAGCCTTGCTGTGCTGGGGGAGAGTAACAGCAGCTGGAAATGCTGTTTCCCTAGGGCCAAGATGGGGTGAGGTGGGATGTAGAGGAGGGGGACAGAGGGACATGCCTTTTGTAAAGCAGCAGAAGGTGTTGGCATGGCAGGAACCAAACCTCAGAGGGCTGGGGGAGGCTGCAAGTGGAGTGGGGTTGAAAACGGTCTGAGTGCCTCAGCTACATTAGGCAAGGTTGTGGGTTTTTTGTCATCCAGTCTCCAAGCAAGGTCAGAAAATAACATGGGCTCAGTGGGTTTTACATGTGCTTCTGCTTGGGTCTGGGTTGCTGGGGGGAGGGTGGGGGGGTGTGTGTTTAGTTTATGGACCCCAGCAGTAGAGCAGGGGAAAAAAAGAGAAAATTGTCTCCAAAATAGCATTTCTGGTGCATTTGTGGTGCATTTGTTGGCATGTACATGCCCTTGAGTGTCCCGGTCCCAGCAGCACTACTAAACCCTTGGTGAACACAGCACAGAAGGGCTCACCCGTCCATATTTAATGACTTCTCAGCCTTTTCTGGTACTAATTAATGAAGGGTGGGGCCTGATGGCCGAGGGGTTGATGCTCCAGGCAGTGAGTACTCAGGGCAGTGGTTGGGAGTGTTGATGGATTTATGCTTGCTGCTGAAAAGCAAGGGGTGTGTTATCAGCAACTGGTATCAATACTGAAGCGAAGGGGAAAACGGATGGTGCCGGTGCCGGCAATAAAGCGCCTGGCAGGCCAAGGGTGAGTCACAGCAGCGCCCGTCAGTGGGGGTGATCCGTATGCTTGGGGTTTATCCCTCCTCTTTTTCTCCACTTCTTTACATCCCCAGCTGCTGGAAGCATCTTTGTCTTAAAATACAGATGAGGCTGTTTTCCTAGGAGGAAGAAAACCCACAAAGACACAGTAGAGACAGTTGTAACCTATTTCCCTCATTTTTTGATCTTAGGAGGGGATATTTTTAGGTCTAGCCCCAGTTTGTAGTCACAGATAAGCAGCAGCACTGGGGGATGGTCCACCTATGCTGGGAGGAGAGACCCATCCTGGGAGGCTCTGCTGACCTCCCCTTCCCCACTTTCCACCAGGTTACTATGATCAACACTTGGGGACATCACTCCAGCTGTTCCCACCCCTCCCAAAAGCAGCCCCATGCAGTGGGATGGAGGGGAAAATTGTTTTTCAGGAGCCAGGAGCTGACTCATCCAGAGTTTGCTCTCCAAAGTCATCCCACCTCTATCCTAGTTGGCAATTTTCTTTTTCTTTCTCCTTTTTTTTTCTTTCTTTTTTTTTTTTTCCCCTCTCCTCGTTCTTTGAGCAAAATAACCCAGCAGCGACTCGCAGAGGAATCACAGTCCCTGCTGGTGGTACGACTGCTTTCTTGAGCCTTATCTTGAAGAAGCAGGCGGGTGGGTGGGAGCCCAAGGAGCAGTCATCTCTACACCAAGCATCTTGCCTCCCTGAGTTGCCCAGTTGTAATCCAGAGGCTTTTATTTCCTTGTAGACACGATATCAGCAGCCAGCAGCTGGGCCTGGAGCCGGCAGAGATGGTAATCGCCTGCCCTAAAATCATCTTTCTGCTTAGGAAGGCAACAGAAGATGTGGTGTCTCTATTAAATCAAACTCGTCTCACATTAAGCACTTTCCAATGCAATCCAATTAACTCTTAAATTGAATTGTAATGCTTTGGCTAATATACACCCCCCACCCCATGCACTCCCAGGACAGCCCCCCTCCCAGCCCCGCTGCACGGAAAGGGAGTTCATTCTTGGTTTAATCAGATAAAACACTGTTTATTTGTCGCTTTTCGATGGCTGCTGCATCCTGACAAGGTGTGCGGAGCTAAAAATCACTGTATCTCCCCTGGAGAACCTGTAAATCCCCTGGGGGTTGGGGTTTGTTGGAGAAAAGAGGGGAAAAATGGGATTTTTTTTTTTTCCTCTGATCTTCCTAAGCTGCCAACAGCGATTTTTTTTTTTTCTCAGATATGTAAATCCAAGCTTATCCCATCTTCAGAACAATTAAGGAATTGGGCTTAACACTCACCCAGGGACGTGTTATTTGTTGAGCTGAAGGGAGATTGGGTTGCAGAAGAGGCTGGTGCACTGCCAGGGGCTCAAATGCCACCGTGCTCACCAGTGAAACAGGTTGGCCCATCCTCAGCCTTTTGCAGGGGTGCTTTGCTGTCCCTTCCCCAGCCAGGGATGGGGTCAGGTTGTGCCTTGCGGATTCAGAGTCCTCTGGCACACCCTATTTTTGGCCACTTTCAGACCCTCCTGCTTGCCAGGGAAGTTTATTGCAAGCCTCCACTTCCCTGCCTCACTTTGCTTCGTGATGCTCTGTCTAGAGATGAATTGATTCCAGCTAATCGGATGCATCAAAGCGTCTGGGAGCAATTTGTTAAGTAAATACAAAAAGAAAAAAAAATCCCTTGGCCTAAGCAAATATGAGAAGGAGGGGGGCAGCTCGTTCAGGGTGGATAAAAGGCTCTAAAAGCAGGGGAGGCTTCAGAGGCTTGGGAGTGATGGAGGAAAAGGAAAAAAAAATGTTAAAAAGTAAATAGCGAGTGCTGGGAGTTTCAAAGCTTCCATCATTTCAGACGTGGATTCCCAGCCTTTCATCCCAGACCCCTGCGGGAAGGAGAGACGCAGTTATCTCTGGGTGGATTTGAGATAGGAGGTGGAGGGGGGAAAAGTTCTTCAAATACCTTTAACTCTGTCCTCGTCCCCGGAGGCAGCAGTGGGGCAATGCTGCCTGCCTCGGGCAGAAATACAGGTGGTGGGTGTCTGAGCAGCGCTGGGCTGGGACTAAGGCCTGGGGATGGTTTTCCAGCCTCTGTGGGTGTTGTCTGAGCCTGGAAAAGCTGCAGTTGAACTCAGCAGCAGGCAGGGAAAGCAGCTGCCCAGCGCGGGCCAGCCAAGCGTGGTCCTGTGCATTATTGATGGAGCAGATAATTGCACACTTCCCGCTGGCTCTTTGATGAAAAATTGATGGCACAGGATGAGGGAGCAAGGGGCTCCATCGACTTACACCAGCCTCTTTGTTCCTTAACCAACACCAAAGGAGAGGTGGGTGCGGGATGTCACCATGGGTGGGAGGCATGAGAGCCTAAAAGGGGGACAGGGCTGGGGGACCAGTTTTGGCAGAGCATCCCCTGCCTTAAAACTCTCTAAATCCAATCTGGGGATGCAAGCAGGGTTTGGCCAGTGAATTAGTCTCTGCTAGGGAACAGGAGTTGAAGCCCGATGCTGCCCAGCATATCTTCAAGAAGTTAATTGAGTGCTGGTAGTATCAGAGAAGCATGCTGGGAGGGAGGAGCATTTCCATACCCACATCCAGGGCATGGAAATGAGGGGCTGGTATCACCAGAGCCACCCAGCTGCACTGGGACCAGCCACTGTCAGCCACCCAGTCACCTCCTTGGGTCTGAGGTAAGGCAACAGCAGCCAAAACTGGGCTAGGGAGGGAGGGCTGGCAGCAGCAAGGGGCTGGGGGCTCAAAGGGAGATGGGCAGTGATAGCTTTGGAAGTGGCAATGGTATGTGCAGTGGTCAAAGGGATGTTAAAGGGGAAGAGCTGTGGGCAAGGAAGATAAGAAGCAGCTGCCTGCACTCAGAATGCACCCATCTGGGTGTGGGAGGGTGGTTTTAGGTGCTGAGCTGCTGCAGGGTGGAGTTGCTAAGAGAAGGGTTGTGTTGTAGCAACAGCCACTGACATGCCAGGCTGCCAGGAGCCCCTGTGCCACCTAAATCCCTTTGCCAGCAGAAAAAACCTCAGCTTTTCCTCATGCTACAACCCCCCAGCATCACTGTAAGTCCACCAACTGGCATCTCGGGTGGTGACATGGGGATAAGGTGTTTGGCTGGGGGTGATGGAGACACTGTGAAGTTTGTTTGGGGCAGGTGGAGCCTGGCAACCCACCACGGGCAGGGCTGGCTGCTGGGAGAGGGGTGCTAGAGGGACAGGGACACCCCAGGAGTGGGGGTGATGCTGTATTACAGGCCCTTCTCCTCCACTGTGAGTGCTGGGGGCAGTGGGTGGGGCTGGGGGTGTCACCAGTGGGAGCTGAGGACCCAGAGGTCCCCGTTACAGAGACAGCATCCAGTTGGGTTTGCTTTTGATCGTAGCAAAATTTCCCACCAGGAGTCCAGCCCTGATGATGCTTAAACCCCATCCTCAGTAGAAGGTCTTCCAGCCCTGTGGACACATCATGTCGCATCTGAGCCCCAAAGGGGGCTCTGAAGCATCACAGCCAGAAATGCCAGAGATTTTGGGGGGCAGGTTTGGATCCTGACCCCAGAGCAATGATGGCAAAGGTGTTTTGCTCCCAGCTGTGGGGGAAGGGCTGAAGAAGCCCTCTGGGATCTTGCTGCTCATCCTCACCCTCTGCTCTGATGTCTCCTGACAGCTTCACCAAGACGATGTGTCCCTCCCAGCAGCTGATGCTGTGGCCAGTATCCTGCCTGGAAAGCAGCCATTCCCGCATGGGACAGGAGCACCACTGAAGGAGCAGAGGTATGGGGACCATGCTGCTTTTGAAGCCCCCTCTTGGCTCCTTCTTCTCATCTTCCTTGGGGTGGTTTTCTCCTTCCTCCATTCTCCCCATGTTTTCCCCAGCAGCTTTACCTTCCCCATTGCTGACTCTCTTCCTCCTCATCTACCTCAGGCTCCCACCCTTCCCACATCCCCATTCTAACCAGTGCTTGCCTTGCTCCCCTGCACCCCAAACGTACTCCTGTCTCCTATGGAGGGTTCCCTGGCCAAGGCTTTGCTGGTATTTCATCTCAGCAGGAGCAGCTGGCCAAGGGTGTCCCTCTGCTCTCTGCTCTGCAGGTCCCAGGACATCACTGAGGACCACCAGGAGCCTGTGAGTGCTGGGGAGATGCGAGGAGCTGGGTGCGGTGGGGACATCAGGGGCCACAGCAGTGTCCCCAAGACAAGTCCTGACTCCTGTGGGGACCAAACCCAGGCTGCTGTCACCTCTACACTGCCGGTGAGTGAAGGTCTGGGGAGGGCAGCCCTTGAGTTTGCCTGGAGGGGGCTTTACCTCGGGCATGAACCAAGTCCTGCATGAAACAGCTCTTGGGCAGATGAGGAGGAAGTACCTTAGCCTCTGGCTGCACCTGCCCCCCTTTTCCTGCCTCTTCCCCAAGGCTGCATGATGCTGTTGCACCCCCTCCCTGTGCTGAAGCATCCCTGCCCCCTCCACGGGCTGCTGGCCAAGGCCAGCTCCAAGGCTGGGAGTGGGGGCCTGAGGCACGTGGCTCCCTCTGGCCAAGGTCCCTGCTACTGGGATCCTTTCTGCAGCCCAGCATAGCTGGGAGGGATTCACAAGGGTCATCCTGAGGAGATGCAAACCCTTGGGGAATTATTTCCCCCCAGCATCCCCTAACGAGGTGTTCCACAGGTGCTAAAAAAAAACCCAAGGCTCATCTGCATAAAACAGTCATCATTCTGTTATTCTTCACAACCTCCCTTCTTTTAAAGGCCTGGAAAACCCTGTAAGGCTCAGATCTTGAGGTTGACCCCCAGCTCCAACACTGCTCTGCCCCATGTCCTTGGGAGAGTTGTTTTTCCCCCAAGAGGGTGGTAGGAAGAGACGGGGAAATGGGAAGGGGATGGTCTGTTGGATGGAGGGAGAGGTGGGTGGGTGCAGAGAAGGTTTGGATGGGCAGGAGTGAAGGATGGATGGTTGGAGAAGGATAGATAGAGAGGAGAATGGTTATGGAGGGAGGGATGGGGAAGAGAAGGATGAATGGTTGCAAAAGGAGGGAGAAAACTGGATGTTTCTTAGCTCCTCCATGGTGGGTCTGACCCTCAAGACACATCCCCTCAGCTGAGCTCTGGGTGCTAGGGAAAGCCCCAGCTGGCAGCAGGGTGCCAGCAGCTCTGCTCTGGGCTGGCAGGAGGCGAGCAGCTACCGCCTGGCACTGAAGCGGATGGCAGGGGACCTGCTGTCCCTGCGCCAGCATGTCACCAGCCTAGAGGTGGAGAATGGGCACCTGCGGCACAGCCTGGCCTCACAGGAGGAGCTGGGCCATGCTCTGCTCACCGACGTGGACCTGGACGTCATGACCCGGGAGGAGCTGCTGGACAGACTCAGTACGTGATGGGGAAGGGGGAGGTGGAAACTGGGGTATCCCTCTCACTGGTACAGTGGGGGGGACCACACCGTTCCCCAGACGGGTGACGAGGATGTGGCACGGGCTGTTGCAGCCACTGTCAAACGCAAGCTGGTGGCTGGCACAGCTGAGATGAGGAGACTGAAGGACCGTGTCCAGCAGCTTCAGAATGAGCTGATCCGGGTACGGATGCTGGCAGGAGTGGGCAGGGGCTGCCTGTGGGATGGAGTGGGAGGAGAAGGAGCAGGGGAGGCAGTAGGGAGACCATCAGGGCACCTCCATAGCC
>JANIJG010012343.1:0-32147 GCA_024611175.1 Megaceryle torquata
TCTCCTTGCTCAAGGACGGCGTGTCCTTGAGTGATCATGCTATCCCTATTAGGCCTAAGTTGTTATGTCCCTTCTCGGCTAGCCATTCCTGCACTAAGTCCTCCACACAAGTGCACCACTGATAGCCCAAGGCATTTGGTTCTTATAGAACAAATACATACACATTCATGACATTCCCGGGAACAAATCTAAATATACACAGGATTTCCTAGAACTTATCTAAATATTCATAACCCCCTCTTCGCATGCACACTTTGCTTTCTAGGTAGTCTTTGGCAGCTCTCTGGTGGTCTCTGGGATGAAGATAACACTATTCCTCATGATGACCAGTGTTGAACCCTAGTATAGGCACATGCTCAATGAGATTCTGGCAGAGACAGCAATTCTACACCAGTATGAAGTGGTTTGCAGTTACCTTTTGACTGCCAATCATATAATTAATAGGGTCTTTGCAAAACAAAATCAAAACAGAATATTGGGGTAGGTAAGATTTCCTAGTTACAAAACAGAATACTCTGACCGGGAATAAAGGGACCCCACCTTCAGCCAGATGGAGGAAAGGGACAACTGGGTTTAATGGACTGTGTGGATTCAGTGGCCTGGTACATCAACCCCATGGCAGTATAAAGCACTAGTGGACACTGGTGCACAGGGTACTCTAAAACCATTAGATTACAAAGGGACAGAATCCATCTGTAGTTGTGGAATGGCAGGAGGATCCCAATGTTGTAAGAGGTCTCACACAAGGACATAATTTTTGGAAGTGTGACTGTTACATCTTGGATATCGCAAAAGGGCCTCAAACAATAATGTCTTAAGGACATAAACCTCACAAATGTGACTGATTCATCCTGGAAGAGTGCAGATAAGTCAGAAGGAACCAGTTGAAACCAAGATAAGAAACTTGAGAACTCCATGAACAAAGTGATGAACCGGGATACAGACCATATACGGACATGGAAAAGACACTAAGGGATACCTCTTTCAACAGTCACTAGGGACTGACGGAGACCACTGGAGACCCCCATGGAGGCCCCTCAGAGACTCATGCTGTATGCGCAATGACTATGCAAATATGATAATTAGTTCTAGGAAAACAGAATGAATATGCATGAACATTCCAGGAAATATAATGCTTATGTATGTAACAGGGAGACAGAAGCTTTGACTGGTACGTGACATTAGAAGGAATGATTCCCCCCTGCATCCAGCACTGTAATAAAGTAAATTCTGCTTCATAATTCTACACTGATGTTAAGAGGTTTACTCCTGATTTCAGTGACACCAACAGCTGTCTCTGTTGGAGGCTGAGGTAAGCGTAACTGGGAACGAGTGGTAAAGCATCCTATCGTGACTTGTCCAGAGGCTTGATGTATCCTTGGCATAGACTACCTCAAGAGAGAGCCCTTCAAGGACCCAAAAGGGTACCACTAGGCTTTTGGTATAGCTGCCTTGAGTATGGAGAAGATTAAGTAGCCATCAAACTTGCTAAGTCTCTCAGAGGATCCATCTGTGATGGGGTTGACGAGGATTAAAGAGCAGGTGCCAATTTCTACCATGACAGTACAATGTCAACAATATTGCACTAATCAAGACTCCTTGGTTCCCACATATAAACTGTTTTGTCAATTGGAAAGTCAAGGATCAATCAGTAAGATTCATTCACTCTTTAATAATCCCATTTGGCCAGTGCAAAAATATAATGGAAAATGAAGGTTAACATTGGACTATCGTGGCCTGAATGAAACCATGTCACCACTGAATGCTGCCATACTGGACATGGTAGAACTCCAGTATGAACTGGAGTCAAAGGCGGCCAAGAGGTATGCAACAATTGACACTGCAAAGGTGTTTTTCTTGATCCCTGTGGCAGCAGAGCTCAGCCCAGTTTTCTTTCACATGAAGGGGGTATCCAGTACACCCGGAATCGACTGCCCCAGGGATGGAAACACAGCCCTCCTATTTGCCATGGATCATTACAGACTGCACTGGAACAAGACAAAGCTCCTGAACATCTGCAGTATATTGATGATATCACTGTGTGGGGCAAGCTGCTCCTAGGGAGGTCCCACTGTATGTGCTAACAGGCTCTGAGTATACATAAGACTCAATTAACTCTTTGATGTTGGGAGCCAGGAGGGCTGCAATACCTAAAAGCAACTTTGTGTTTGTTTCAGGCAAACCTCTGGAGATGAATCAAGTCCAAACCCCTGCCAACATAGGAACAGCCAGGGCATGCCACACAGAAACAGATCTGGGCGGGTATTGAATGTCTAGAGAAGGAGACTCCACAACCTCTCTGGGCAGCCTGTTCCAGTGCTTTGTCACTCTCACAGTGAAGAAGCTTTTCCTCGTGTTGAGGTAGAACTTCCTGTGTTTCACCTTGCTACCCCTACCCCTTGTCCTATCCCAGGGCCCAGCTGAGAGGATTGACACCCACCCTTCAGATATTTGTATCCCCTCTCAGTCTCCTCTTTTCCAGGCTCAACAACCCCAGGGCTCTCAGCCTTTCCTCGTAAAAGAGATGTTCCAGTCCCTCAGTCATCTTTAGAATGTTTTGGGTGGGGAGGGACCTTTAAAGCCCCCCTTGCCCCCCCCCCCCCCCCCCCCCCCCCCGCAGCGAGCAGAGACAAACTAGAGCAGGTTGCTCAGAGCCCTGTCCAACCTGACCCAGAATGTATTCAGGGATGAGGGATCCACCACCTCTCTAGGCAACCTGGGCCACTGTTTCACTATCCTCAGTGTAAAAAAATCTTCTTTATATCTAGTCTAAATCTACCCTTTTTGTTTTAAACCATTTTCCTCCTGTCCTATCATGGACAAGCACGGCACTACTTCTTGATTCAACTTCTATCCTTAAAAAAAGCCTTATAGCTCTTCATTGGACTCTAAATTAATTTCCCCATCTCTCTTGAACTGGGGAGAGCAGAACTGAACACAGTACTCCAGATGCAGTCTCACTAGTGCAGAGTAGAGGAGGAACAGAATCTCCCTCTACCTGCTGGCCACACTCTTCTTTATGCACCCCAGGATACCACTGGACTTCCTGGCCACAAAGGCACATTGCTGTTCCATGGGCAACTTATCCACCGGGATGCCAAGGTCCCTCTCCCTGGGGCTGCTTTCCAGAGGGTCTACCCCTAACCTGTACCAGTACATGGTATTGTTCCCCCCTAGGTGTAGGACTCTACACTTGTTGAACTTCATTAGGTTTGCCTTTGCCCAGCTCTGAAGTCTGTCCAGATCTCACTGGATGGCAGCACAGCCTTCCAGTGTATCAGCCCCTACTCACAGTTTAGTATCATCAGCAAACTTACTGAGGGTACACTCAATCTCTTCATCCAGGTCATTGATGAAGATGTTGAATAAGACTGGACCCAGAGCTGACCCCTGGGGAATGCTGTTACTTACAGGTCACCAGCTGGACTCTGCATCACTGATCACAACCCTCTGAGATCTATTGTTTGGCCAGTTCTCAACCCCTTTACTGTCTGCTCTTCTAACCCACACTTCCTGAGCTTACCCATGAGGATGGGAGACAGTATCAAAAGCCTTGCTGAAGTCAAGGTAGACAACATCCACTGCTCTCCCTGCATCTACCCATTCAGTCACACCATCACAGAAGGCTATCAGATTAGTCAGACATGACTTCCCTTTAGTTAATCTATGTGTGCTACTGTTGATAATTTTTTCTTCCATGTGCTGAGATATGATCTCCAGAATGAGACGCTCCATTACCTTTCCAGGGATGGAGGTAAGGCTGACCAGTCTATAATTACCAGGCTCTTCCTTCTTGGCCCTTTTGAAAGCTGAAGTGACATTGACTTTCCTCCAGTCCTCAGGCATCTCACCTGTTCTCCATGATCTTTCAAAAATTATGGAGTGGTAGAGCAACAACATCTGCAAACTCCTTCAGCACTCATGGGTGCAGCTAATACAAGAATGGTTTGCTTTGAGTCTTTCTGGACCCAGTCCTTTGGATTGAAATTGATCTGTAATTCTTTTAGAACTTTTTACTGCAGCATTGCGCTCCTCTTCAAGCCAATTCCAACTGTAGAAACATTTTGCAGACTCCTGTATTCAGGTTTTGAGGGGGGGGAGGTATTTTAGTTTTAAGCTTCTTCTTCAAGGATGTAAGTTATTTTTTACACTGGAGCTTCCTACTGGGATTTTGTAATACAGTTTTCACTTGGCCAAGCTCTGGAAGGACTTTACCACTTTTTCCGCCTGTGAAAGAAAAATCTCCGCTCCCTCATGGTATGTGGCTCCTTGTCCCTTGTTTTTCATGATGTCAAGCTGTGTCTCCATCCTGCCTTGCAGAACAGGGTTCTGCCTGATCACCACTGAAGAGAGACAGATGAAATTGGCAGCCAAACATAGAATAGATAAACTCTCCAGTGAGGGAACACTTATTGATCAAGGTATGGGTGATGCATAAGTCTAAAGCTTAGGGTGCCCTACGAGGCATGAGCCTAGGAACTGTCCTGCACTGCTCAGTCAGCTCAGCACAAAGAGGCCAGAGGTGCAATAAACTATCTGCTGGACTGAAAGACAACTCACAGATTTCAATGCACACACATATTGTGGTCACCTGATACAGTCCCAGAACTCCAGTACCAGCCCAGCTCTGCTGCCTGGAGTGTCAGGCTATGGATCAGCACAGAGTAATTACTAACATTCTTTTGTCATTAAGTTTACAATTCAAACACCACTATTCTGGCTGTGCTCTGACTATGCTCCAAGCAGAGCTCAGAGCTCAGCCCTGCTTGCAGGCTACATCCTACAGCAAACACAGGACACCTCAGCTTTGTCTCAGAGCTCAGACCACATATGGCAGCACGGGAACGTGAGCCCATCAAGTATTGTTGCTTGAGGAGGGGATAGGGGGTGGTCATGGTCAAAACCAAACTAGCTGCTTCATACTGGGGGCTGTCTGTAACCTCAAATAGGAATGGGAGAGGGGTAGCAATCCAGAGACCCTGGTTAGGATACTGGGAAAAGCAAAACAAAACAGAATTGCAGGCCTGGACTGCAAGAGTTTTGGCTTCATCTAGGATTTGCTTGGCAGGATGCACCGGGAGATTGCACTGGACAGCCATAAGGCCCAGGGCTTCTGCGTGATCTCCAAGGTGCTGTCATCAAGACTGGGGACAGTAAGGCACACTTCCCCTCCCACCCCTCCCAAAGATAAAGGTAAGGTGCACTTGAACTAGAAAGCAATAACACAGAGACCAGAAAAAGGCCACTGACAGTTCAAAATCTAATCAAAGAAAATACTTTTCACAGCAATTTTAAGGGGTGGAAGCAGTGAGAATTTTACTTCTATGAAGTTCTACTGTTTGGGGTTTTGCTAATACCAGTACAGAAAGACTGATAAGTGAAGTCTGCAAAAACAAGTTAGATAAGGGGCTTCCAGTCCTGACAGCAATTTACCATTTCAAATCAATACTGGCTCTTCACTGTAAAGGGTGTCTCTTTTCTCAGCTATGTTACTTTCATTCTCCCAAAGCAACAGTCAACCTAATGAGTTATCAAGAATGTCACAACCTCCACTGCAGTAGTGCAGGCAGCTCCTTTTCATCTACTGAGTAAGGAATCAGATTGGAACCAAGAAGCTGAAATAGAAGTTTTAACTGTGCTCTTGGTTCCTTTACTCGTATGAAGCAGACATGCAGTGCTAGATTAACGGTTGCACTCAAAGGTCTTTTCCAAGCTAGAAGATTTTATAATGCTGTGATTTCACATAATAGAATGCAGATGATTTACATGATGGGGCATACTCTGAAATGTAACAACAATAACATTTTAAGAATTAGTTCAACAACAGGCATCTTGTTCTATTTCTTCAAACTAATGAAATAAGATTGACTGCAATTAAGCTCAGCATGAATGATAGGCTTGAATATCTTACCAGTTCTCACCATCTTAGCCTTTTTCACCCTGGGAAGCAACGACACTCCTCCCACTCAACAGTCCATTCTGTAGAGAACCTTAGTGCTGGACTTGCAACAGCATCAGATGAAGTAAGAAAATAAGTGTGTCAAAAAAAAATGCAGCCACTGGCACTTTGCAGCATCCATTACATTTTTACTTCAAACAGCTCTAGCTTTGGAATTCTTTATTTGGTTTGAAGTATGCTGAACACAGATCCTATACCAATGTTCTTCCAGGTCTCTTCCCAGGTTTACCTGCCTGGGTGGATAACCAGTAAACCAGAACATTACTAGATATAAGACCATAGCCAACTGAAGCTACTAAAAGAAGGCAGAAGTTGGCAGCATAAGACAGAAGTGCAGGGATATACTTTTTTCACTCTAGTCATCCTGTTCCAGCATACTGGAACACATATAAAGCAATAAGCCTAGGTGTGTGTCCTTCAGAACTTAAGTGTCTTCAGGTGCTGCCCAACCCCACCACTGAGCTAGAATTGCACTGCATCTCACAGCACCTGGAAAGATACCACTGCTTTCCAACAAGGTGGAGCAAGCAAAGCCCTTATCCTGCAGAAGTGTTCTTTGCTGCATGGGGCAAGAGAAGAGGCACAGCTAGTATCTTCACCGTAAGGCAATGTAGGGCCACCCTTCAGCCAGAAGTAGGTCTTGCAAATTTTTTCCACGTCTCTCTTTTTTGAAGGGTTTGCATTTCCTCCTTCACTCTAAAGCAGCTAGTTCCTCCAGGAGCTGCTCTTTCTCCTGCTGCAGCTCCTGCACTCGCTGGTTGTTCTGCTCTAGTCTGTCCTCCAGCCACTGAAGAAGCGGCCCACTGATGGCAGACATTTGGCTACAGAGGTTCTTTGTGAACACTGGAAAGAGCAAGAATATATCATGCCAGTGCAAACACATCAAAGACTCAGGGCGCTACAACAATCCCAAAGCACAGAGAGTTAGATACAGCCAAAGAAACCCTCCAACACCCTGGCCAAGGCAACCAGACAACTGCACAAGAAAGTAAGAATCACCAGCTTTCAAAACAAGGAATCAAGATATTTCAATCTGACACTCAGGCAAGGGATAACAGACCTACAACAGCAATCTGGAAATCTACATGTAAGTCATCACTGATGACAATTAATTTCTAAATTCAGAAGTAAAGAATGCCTCATTTTTTGAGCAGGTGAGAATGGACAATGGGGTATTTATCTTGGAACAGAAGTGGGATTAGGATTCACCCTATCTCACTGTCAAAATCAAAGATGTCATGCACACTTAACATTACATAAAATGTCACAAGATGCAAGTAGGCATATAGCTTGTCCAGACACTAATTTAAGACACCAAATCCAAAATCCCCTTCCTCTTCTAACAGCAAAAAAAGCCCAACCAACCAAACTCAAGGTCTATTGTAATTTTGTAACAAGATAACATATTCAGGGAATTCTCTAAGTTACACAGTGTTTGTGTTTGGAAATTAATTGCATGGCAAAGAAGAAGAAAAGCTTGTGCTTTTATAATATTTACTTTTATGGCAAAGGGAGGATTGTTACACATCTGTGGTCTACTGTCCCCTGAAGTTAAGGGCCAAACCAACTCCTGCTCAAGACTACTGCTTTGAGTTTGCAAGCAGCATCCTGGATTTTCTCAAGTGAAAAAGGATTCCTTACCTGAGCCATTATGAATCTTGGTTACAGAGTCCAGATGGGTGAGACTAAGAGAATGAACAGAATGCAGGTTAGCGACAAGATTGCAGTGAATTACATACTAGGTAAACCCAGGCTATAGAATCAGCTACCTGCAAGTCACTGAAACTGCAGGTACATCTAAACCTCTTAACTTGTTGAAACCCTGTAAATTCACAAGGATAATAAAGAGCTTACAGCACAAAACTATGAGTGTTGAACACCACAGGAAAAAAATCCAATATTTAATCTAATTTTTCAGATTTATCAGTACTCATCCTGGTTAAACACTAACTACTGTCACAAACACATCACTGTAGTGGCACCATTAGCTCACCCATGCTCTAGCACTTGTTTTACTGGTGAGAAGGAGAAGTTAGATTTTTAGCTGTTGCATGCAAAGCTGAGAGAACTTGAACTTCTCAGTGGGAAGGTATTCAATTAGTTCTCCTACAAAGGCACATGAGCTGCTAATGCTTCTTACTTTCTATACCCCTGATAAGTTTGTGGTACTTTAAGCACAACAACAGTAAAACGTTTTAGCAAAGACAGTCTTGGAGAGGGGTGGTGTTACCTGTGAATTCTCCTGTAGGCATCTTGCTCTTCTTGGCAAAGGATCTTAGGCAGCTCTACAGCTGATTCTAGACACACTTTCCCAATAGTTTCATGGGGGACAACATGAATAGGAATTTCAATCCTTTCATATCTAAAAGGGTATCAGATACAATTAATTTCGCAGTAGAATAGAAAAAAAATTACTTCTACATGCCTGCAACAGTCTGTTCAGTGCTGCACAATGTAGTTTTGTGAACATATGCCTGATAGGCAAATGGAAGCATTTTATAACCATACACTTCTCTCAAATTTTAGTGATAAAATGCTAGCAACTAGATGGCTAGTACTGACAATATGGTGCACAGTGTGTGTGCAGCTGGTGGGAACTCTACAACATGCAAGCTCAAAGCCTTGACCTCTCAGTTTGAAAGTAAAAGGGTAGACCTTCTATACAACAGATTACAGCACAAATTCGTACCCAGACTATGGTGTCCTACACCAAAACTTAAACTACATATTTATCTAGGCTAAATTAATCAGTCCTAATCTTCAGCAGCCTGTGTTAACAGAAGTAAGAAGACCTTGTTCAGGCATCTCTGTCCAGTATTTCCTCTTCCTGATGAGCCTAGAAGCCATTTATTTAAGACAACTCAAAGAGGAGAGACAAGGTGAAATATAACCTGATACTGGACATAATATTCTTCTGCTATACTTACTCTGAGCTCTTCTGGGCCTGAATGGATTGGAAACAGGTGTAAAGAATCCTGCCTGTCTAAGAGAGACAGCAGAAAGTCAGATTCCAAGAGCAAAAAAAAATATAAACCCACAAATTCCTTTAGGAAGCAGAATATGTTTTCAAATATCATTAACAGGTTGCAAAGGTACACACTTTTTGCTTTGATTGGTATGCTGGAACTGTTTACAAGCAGATACTGCCAGACCCATTAACTATGAAAAGAAATCTTAAACAATAGCTACCTTAAAAACCTAGACAAGGCACACCACTGTCAGCTAATCCCACACTATAGCAGCATCTCCTCAAGAAGCCAGAGGCACAGAGGTGCAACGAGCTCTATCTGCTTGACTGAGCAGATGAAAGGCAACTCACACATTTCAGTGCACACACACAGTGCAGCCATGTGATGCAGCCTCAGAACCCTAGAAGCACAGCTTTGCTGGCTGGAGAGCCAGGCTATGGATCAGCAAAGAGTAATTAACAACTCATTATTTTGTCACTGGAACTATGATGAAAACTTCACCATTCTAGCCATGCTTTGACTGTGCTCCATGCAGAGCTCAGCTCTTCTTGCAGGCTGCATCTGAAGATTTCAGCTTTGTACTGGGGATGATATGTCTTATGAGTACTTGAAGGCTTTATTGCCATTTTACAGTTGCCTACCTTTGTGTTTTTGTCCTCAATGAAGCAGGAAAAGATAAGCCCTACAAAACCTTGGTCCATCATCTGATACATAGCTTGTGTGCGGACATCTGTAGACAAAGAAATAAGATAATGAGAAATAAGATAATGAGAAATTTCTCATCACCTGAATGAGTGAGAAACATTTTTCACCTTTTGAAGGGTGACCTGGAATTCAGTAACAATGTCATAAGCTTTAAAATAAAGTTTTTACTCCAGATAGCTAAGTTTAAAAACAAACAAACAAACCAAACAACAAACAAACACACACAAACATGATCCATTTTGAAAATATAATTAAAGAGCAAATCTTAAAAAAACAAGATGAATTAAAAAAAAAAAATCTTAGCATCAGGCTGGTACCACAGATTATTTACAAGCCATATAATAATAACATCCATTACATGTAAGATACTAATACACTCATTTCAAAAAAGTTTTTGCTTTTTCATTAACCCTCTCAGTCAAAAATCATCACAGCAGGCCTATGATTCCCACAGCTTTTTTTGGTATTCCCCACACCCTAGGTCTACTTTTTCTGTCTGGAACAACAGTAGTACTAGTAGTAGCTGATCTGTGACTAACGGGTCACATGCAGTTTGAGCACCTAGAGCACACATATAGGAACAGGGCTATTGGCAGAGGTTCCTGAAGCCCACACAGGCAATCTTGTCCCACCAAAGGATGTTTGAGAAACCAAGCTTTGATAGTTGGGATGTGCAGCTCTGAAAATTCAGGAAAATGAGTAATCCAATTAGCCAGATATTAGTTTTCATACAGAATGTAGATCAAGACTGCTCTTACCAACATGCGATGGCCAGACGGTAATATGTGGATGAGAGTGATACCAGCCCACAACTCTCATAGGACGCCCTGTCATTTCAGCCAACCTGTGTGTGAGTCAAAGTGCTTTGGAAACCAATTAAACAAGTGGAAGAAGTTTTTTGTACAAGGGAAAACAGCAGTTTTAAAGGAGTTTCTCATCAGTCAACAAATTCTAGATCCCTTTCTACCCTGCCACACATGGCAGAAAGTTGACAGAAACCTCCTGCCCAGCACCAGCAGGATGCCACTACTGCATAAGCAAACAGGATTTTGTTTGCATGTATCAGTAAGTAATATGGCAGCAAGCTGTCCAAAATAGCAACCTTGAGCATACATAAGAAAAAGGCTTTCCAGTACATGATACTCGGAAACAGAGACTTGCCAACTTTGCATCTTCTGCTTAGTCTCCCTGTGTAATTGCTATCCTCCCCCAAAAACATGCTTCAGTTTTACTTGTAACCAATACAAAGAAATTCTAAAAAATAACAGTTATAACACAATTCCACTGCAAGCACTGGAACCAGCAAAGACTCCAGAGATTGGCAACTGCCAACAGAGCCCTCCAAACCACAGCTGAAGGAAGGAAGCAGAAGACAACTTTAAGCCAACTAGAAGAAGTCTAAACTACAGCACATAAAAAGAGGTTTGATGTAAACCATTTCACTGGCGAGTTTGCTGCTGTCTACTAAAGGATATCTCTGCTTCAGTAGAAGCAGCTGAAAGTTGCTCTGGTGAAATTTCCACACGGTCTTTTCTCTTATCAGAGCGGCGGAGGATGATAACAGAATGGATATGCACAATTCGGCTGGTATCAACCTATTGACACAGAACAACAACAACAAAAAAAAAAATCGATCATTCCTCTGCTAAAGAAATAACTACCCTCAAGGAAACAGCCAGCTCCTGTACCTTCAGTAGGGAATAAGTTATATAACAGAGTACAGTCAGGCTTACAGATGAGAAGCTTTCCTAACTTTAAGCATTGACTTCCACAGCAGCTGGAACTAGTGCTAGACAGGAGCAGAGAGCCGAGGCGCAGTGACACGGCTCTGCCAGGGAATCGTCCGACACAGGCATGTACAACGGACTGAGCCGCAGTGAACGAGGCCCACCCAAGAAGTAAAAGCCCGCAGATCCCTATACCACCGGCGCGAGCCATGAGTCCAGCCTGAGCAGCACCTCCTCCCGCTGTATCCCGCACTTGCCGCCCGGCCTCAGTACCTCGCCGATGCAGAGCCCCATGACCTCCTCCTTCTCGGTACTCAACGCATGGTTGAGGCACACTAGAAAGGCATCAGCCTCTAGATACACAGCCTGTACCGCCATCTTGCCGCCACCCACCCCTCTTCCACTACCACCCCAAAAGCAGGCGGGGACAAGCCACCTTTCACCCAACACGCACTAGGCAGAGGGACCAATCCCAGCGAGGCCGGCTGGTCCTTACAGCCAATCGGCGCGGCCAAGGCGTACACTGGCTTCCGGAGAGGCTAGTGGCGTCTCGTGGTGGAAGCTCCGTGTCGCCCACGCGAACGACAGCTCTGGGGTTCCGCGCTTCAGCAGCTGCCCGGAGCGGGACGAGCAGTAAAACTAAAGGGACAGGGACAGGGTGGCGCAGCCCGACACGACCTGACCCGTCTCGGGGCGGGGCTCAGCTGCGCGCTGGCCACTGGGGACTGCGAGGAGCGGGGGCGGGGGTGCTGCGGGGTCAGAGGGGAGGGCGGGGAAAAGCTTTGCTGGGTGTACTACGGCGCTGGCTGTCACCTGGTGCGGTTGCTGCAGGTAGGTCACGGGTGAGGGGCTCGGAGCCTCCCACTTCTCCTGGTGCTGTCTTATGCCGAGGGGCAGCCGCCGAGCCCTGCAGGTCCATCCCGGGTGGGAGGTGCTTGCTGTGGAGATGTGCTGCGCCCTCTTCCCGCTGCTGCGGCCGGGTCTTTACGCCCCTTTCCGCCTCCTCCCCGCCACGGCTGTCCCGCCGGTCACACGCCCCCTCGCCGCCCTGCTCTCTCTCCTTCCCTTGTCCCCATCCGCTCCTCGGCGGGCCCTTCACCAGGCCCAGCTCCTTTCCTCGTTCTCCCCTTCCTTCTCCGGGATTTTCCCCCACACTATGTCCATCTCTTTTTGTTTTCCTGTTTCTTTAGATTCTACCAGAGCTAGATCTTCTCTTCCCAAACCGCTGGACAGCCCCAGCTGGTCGGTGAGCTTCTGCTACCCCTCAGTAGGTCGGGCAGAGTGGAGTCACAGAGACACTTGTTTGAGGCGAGTGCTCCAGGCAGAGTAGAGTCCAGACCCCCAAGAAGAAGCTTTTGAGTGAGTCAACATGCTCAACAGACAGCTCATCTGATCCCTGACTTGTTGCAAGATGCAGGCTGGGTTTTTCTGGAAAGCTCAGCTCCCTTTTAGATCCCCGAAGGCTGTGCACACACAGGCAGCTGCATACTCTCCACCAGAAGGCCAAACTGGCTAGCCTTGGTCCAGAAGCTGCGTAGTCATGTTAGGACAACACTGTGCCCAATTCACTGAGCCTCAGCATTGTTTTTGGTTTTTTTTTCCCTTGGCACCTAAAGGTAGCTGAACTCTTCTAACAATGTGACCCAGTCCCCTTTTAAAGTAGAAGGTAATGAAGGGTAGGTTTTACTCAGCAACTTGAACTCCAGCTCTGGGGATGGTCTGAGTACAGCTGGAGCAATTTCTTTCACTGTTTTCATAAAATATTTTAATGTACCAAATTTAAAAGTAAATGATTTGTCTTCACCACAAGACACAGGCCTCCTTCTGGCCATTTTCACATTTATTCATATATTGTATGGCTCAGAAATTCAACCGGGTCCCAGAACAACATTTAACTTCTAAGGCCAGAGATGGACAGAATACCTGCAAGTCTTGTTCCTGTCTGTGGGGACTGGGCTTTAAATCTCCCTAAATTACTACCTTCAACAGCTCAACTTCTGCAATTATGTTGATGGGGACATTGAAATCTGTGTCAAAGGATAATGCTGCAGTCTTTTAAGCTGATTGGTTTTTTGTTGGATGTGGTGGGTTTTTTAAGAGATTATGAAACAAGCAATAAGAGAAACAGGTTTTACAATTTGTTTTAAATATAAGCTTACTTCCTCTTTCACCCATGTCTTCCTTCAGGCCTTTTTATTGCTTTGTGATAAAATTTGCAAAAATAGAAATTGTACATGCTTTTCCCTTCTTAAAGTTTCAGGTGGAAATGTCTTAAGCGCATGCTTTTTCAAATCTGCTATTTCTTTTGTATGTTTGAGTATTAAAACCAGATCTGTCTGACATAAAACCCAATTGACGGTTTTGCCTGACCTCAAGATTTTATTTGTGGCACTAGCTGGGCACCTTCATAACAGTCTTGGAGACTATTGAAAACAGGAGCCAGACTGAGCCTTTGAACTTTAGCAACTGAACCCAACGCTATGAAGTTCAGAGGGAGTTTGGAACAAATTAATGGAGCAAAGGGTGAAAACACGTTAGCCACTGCCCATTCTGCACAGTATCCTCTTCATGAGACCTTGCTGTGAGTCCTGTACCTATCATTGCTACTATGTTCATACACAGTAAACAGAAAAATACATGTTGTGCTTTAGTCCTCCTACCTGTAGTTCAGCAAGACTGAACTGGGTTAGTATTTGGATAGGAGACCTTCCTGGACAGTTTGTTTGCTGTAGGAAACAGTGTTCACATACTGAGTATTTTTTTTCCAATGCTGAAGTTGGTCTTGGCCCTTCTAGTTCTGGGGATGTTGAGCTGTAAAATTTCTAGTTTTGAATGGAATAAAAGCAAGTTCTTGAGCATTTTTGATCACAATGGACCTGTAGAGTAGGAGAGTATCCTGGCCAAATTCCAACCTGGGTGATTACATTCATCTGACTGAAAATGAGCAGTGACAATTGCTGCATTTCACCGTTGGGCAAAGTGATTTCCACACATGGTCTTAAATTTGTGAAGTGACTTAGGGTAAAGCAGAATGAAAAGGACTTGCAGAACTGTCCCTTTAACCCCCATAGCTTATTCTTAAAGTCCTTGTGAAGTTTGTCGTTCTGCTGCCCATTCCTCTAAATGCCAGTGATCCAGCTGGTGGGGCATTGTTTGGAATGGCTGTATGGCATCACAGTATGGTCTTCAGAACAGTGATGCTTTTTATAATGTGCATAGACATTCCCACACATCAAGCAAGGAAACAAAGAGAATGGGAGGAAAAAACAGTAACATTCAAAGTTTTATTTGTAAGGAATTAAAATACTATTGGCAGTGCTGTTCAGGCTGATCCGTGGTTGGTGTTTTATTTTCAAAAAGGCTAAATGATCCTTTGATTCAAAAAGGTAGAGAAGCATTGATGTAAGATATGGAACAACATGGAAATGTATTTCCTGTTATATGTATGTACCCCGATGTATAACAGTTTTTTTCTCTCCCTGACTTTCCTTACTTTATTTTGCACCCAGATTTTCTTGGTCCTGTCTGAAATATAACTTTACAAGTTTTCAGAAGACCACTGTGTTTCACTGGGATAGGAATATTGCTTCTGCTTCATAGCAAGAGGATGTTGTATGTATTACAGCTTAATTCTGTTTTACTTTAAACCTAGATAAAGAATGAAGACTCTCTGTACCATTTTGATTACCTCTTCTAGGGTTCAAAGGGAGAATCATTTCCCCTGACCTTCATTTGCTAATGACTCAGCTTGATCTAACTGATACACAGATAAACTTGCTGTTAAGCAAAAATTCCATTAGGAAGAACCACTTCAATGTCCAAAATTCCTATGCCCCTGCCGATATCAGTGGCTCTCTGTAACCATCTAAAGCTGAACTACACAAAGTCAAGAGAGCTATTCACAAGAAGCTTGTATATGAATGGACAATGCTGCCATCCTCTTGAGACATGAGACAAAGGACCCTTCACAAGGACAGCTCTGCAAGTTCCAAATATGGAAGTCATTCATATGGAGTTTCGTGCTTTGTCTCCAGAGTGATCTTCATTCTTGTTAAGCTAACCTCTTGTCACAAGTTTGGCTTTTGGGATTTAGACCATCATTAGCCACCGAACTCCTGTGTAAACTACTTTTGTTTTCCTCTTTTTTCCCCTTACTTTACACAAAGGCTGTTAATAGGACTGTTAGTGGAATAAGCAAAGCCAATATTCACAGGGTTTAACTTTGTACCAATAGCACCTTTTACCCAAGAATGCCTTAAAAATGCCATATAGCACACATGTCCCAGTGTACAACTTCGAATGAAATTTCCTTCACTTAGACACCACCTTAGTTTCCTAAGCTGACTCTTAGGGCCATTTCAGCACATAGCATCTCATACAATAAGTTATCCATAGGTGCCTTTCAGGTCTGAGAGCTTTCTCCGTGAATGTATTCAGAGTTAAAGAGACAATGTGTACATCCTGCTGGTTGATGCCGTCCACCTAATGGGATCATCCTGAAGTGACTGAGGGAATGGCAGAAGGAGGGCACGCTGGCACTCCTCCTGTCCGACTGTGGGTGCGACGTGTAGGTGTTTACTGTGATGAGCACCGTAAAACGTGGCTTGTGGCTGCAGAAGAGGCAAGTGTCCTTTGAGCTTCCCAGTGATTGTAGCTTTGCTATTGCAGGTGCCTCTACTGCACTGCCAGTAACCGCCTGCTCTTTTTGTTACTTTCCCCCAGGAGGAAGGTATGCTGAGGGCTCGCATCCAAAGAGTTCAGGTTCCCCTGGGTGAGGCGCTGCGACCCAGCCAGCTCCCCCCATCCCGGCTGCCTCACATGTGGCAGCTGTCCCAGGGTGAGCAGTACAGGGATAGTAACTCTCGCGTTTGGGAGATAGAGCACCATCTCATGGTAAGGATGGTGGCAACAACAGACCATAGTCATGCCTGTTTGTGAAGTCATTTGAGATCCTTGAGGGACGGCAAAGGACTGTTACATTGTTGAAGTCCATTAGCTCAGCCATAGTAACTGTAGACGTATTGAACTTCTCCTTGTTGCTTACAGCTTGGTGGTGTTGAAGAACTGCTGCTTAAACTCGTGCCTGGTGATTAATCTGGTACGTGTAGACATTACCCCTGCTTTGTACTGTGCTCTGTTTATTCCCAGTCATACTTTAATATAATTTTTTGTCTTTCAGGAGCAGTGGCTCTAGGAAGATGTTGTATTTTGTATAAAAAAGTATTCTCTCTGCATTGAAATACAGCTACCTCTGATCAAAGGGACTTCTAGGTTGGCAGAATGTAATTGCCCCAAGTGGAGTTTGGCCAGGATACTGGAAATAATACCCTAGCAATATTGAAAAATGCTGTGAATTATCAGTAATTTGAAAGGCAGCACCTCCCTAGCTCTGGGCAGGGGCAGGAGCTGAACTGTAGCTCAGAGGAACTGAGGTCCCACCACCACTTGCAGTAACAGTGGTGCTTTCCTGTAGAGGTCTCCCATCCAACTACTAGTGCTACCATTTTTTGCTCATTTTTTGATCTCTCACAGAAGCTCACAGTTACAGGTGTCACAGTCAAATTGTCTGTAGAAAGTCAAATTGTCTGAAATTCCACTTTATAGGGATTTGAACAAGATGGAGCTGTCCTCCAGTCTTTCTGGGGTTTTTTTGTTGTTTGGTTGGGTTTTTTGTTTTGGGTTGGTGTTTTCTTGGGGGGTGTTTTGTTTTGTTTTGTTTTGTTTTTTGGGGGGGTGTCTCCAAGAGACCCTCCTGGAACAAAAAAAACCCCTCATTGTCTTCTTTATGGAACATACCCAACTAAGTTGTTTTGGTTGCTTGTTTCTTTTAAATGCCTTCTCCAGTTGCAGTTATAGAACTAACATTAAGTCCTTGGTTCTGTTGAGCTCTTAGGGAGGGCTTTTACACAAATGTACATCTTATTATAAGGTCTACAGGCACAGAAGTATTAAAAATTAATCAGCATGTTAATTTGAATCATTGCTAGAATCATTGTGCATCCAAGTGGAAAAGGATACATTTTGACCAGAGAAAAGAAAAGCCTAGCAACATAAAGCTTACCATATTCACTGACCCCATTATCATCCTTTAGCCAGACACAGAGAATTCTTGTGTATGTTGGCAGGCATCTGCAAGTAGCAATAGATGTTTTCTGAAATGTCTGACAGAAAGGGAAATTCAAAGTTCTATTTAAAGTCCTGGCTTTAACATAGTGTTTTCCCCGCCACCACTTGAAAAGCACGTTGTATCTACAGTAACATTTTCCTATCATTTTAGTTCTCTGAACATGTCCCAGAAGGATCCCTGCCAGAAACAAGCCTGTGAAATACAGAAATGTTTGCAAGGTACCAAGTGTCATTTTGTCTTTTTGGTGTCTTGATTTTTAGTGGAACTTAATTCTTTTAACTTAACCCTGTTTGCCTTTCACCTTGAGAAGGAAGAAGGCAAGCACATTAGCATTACCTGGTTGAAAAGCAAACAAAATTACCATGTCTGCTTTTAATAGAATTCCTTTGTGCTTGATTGTAAATAACATGACACCATTAGTACAGAACAGAGTATAACGGTAATGTTGTCCTTGTATCTCCATGCTAGTAGTGAGATCTTGTGTAGTCTTGGGATGCAGCTGTAGGTGGGGAGAGCTAGACTGAGTAGTAAGCTCCTTTACAGAGTGGAGAGTGAGGTAGTGGGTGGATTGTATGAGAAGACTGCAGAGCTTTTAGCTCCAGAGGTATTTTAAAAGCAAGTCAGACAGATGTCTGTCAGGAATGGGTTAGGTATATGTGATCTGACCTCAAAGTATGAGATGTCTCCCTCTGGAGACGTTTAACAGCTGTTATGTATTAGCTTAGCTAAATATTTTTAGGGGCAAGGGAGATTGTGTCATAATGTGTTTTGGGAACTTCGAGTTGGGGTGAGCAGGCTTGTTGCGGAGGACAATATTTTTTTTACATTCTTGTAAAAAAAAAAAAAAGTAACTTTTTCTTGGAAAATTATTTATCTTATGGAATGAGTAAGAGAAAACATTTCTCTCTATCAAGGCAGCTCAACCATATGGGAAGGAGTTCTTTCTAACTCACCTAGTGGAGCCCTTAGCCAGCATGCTTTGAGTTTCATGTGAGAATAAATCATGGTGTTAGCCTAGAGTTCACAAGACAAGTGGCTGGCAATACTGTAGCTAAAATTAGCCAGGCCAGTTCTAGCGGAACTCATTTCTGCCTTTCATTTATTTGCAGACTACAAGCAAGTTAGGTAAAATATAGCAGGGAGGGAGGAGTCCGTTCTGCTGGGGAAGTAGAGGGATGGCTTTGCAGGCTGAAGCAGTGATTACAATCTGTGTAGATAACACAACCCCAGTGCCTGGGGAGGAGCATAGGAAGAAAAGCATCTGGGAAAAAGGGAAAAGCAATGGTCAGTTATTGGTATAGATGTCTGTCTTTCCCAGGATTGTTTTTTGGAAGCTGTGTTCAGCTCAAAATAAGAGCTCAAGCAACATCTTCTACCCCAACATTTGTCTAGATACTACCACTTACTGTTTTCATGGTTTGGAGCATTCTCCCACGAAGGGCTGCCTTCTCTCCCCATAGTAATTACACTTAAAAGCTAATGTTCAACCTGGTTTGGTCCTATCTGTGACAATGTTCTTTTTATAACATTCATGGAGGTTATTCCAAGTGTTATACCTGTGTATGTTTGTGTACAGATTTTATCTGATTGGTTAAGCATTAGCAAAGAAGTTCTTTGCTACATGCACAGTCCATTGTCCATTGCTTGCATAACTATTATTTTGGAGTGCTATTGGTGTTCATGTGTTATCATGTTGTGGAGCTGTCTGAGCTGCACAGATGAAGATGGCAAAGCAGTTTTTCCCTCTAAGAATTAATGCGATAGAGAATATATACAGAGCATTAATTGACAAATATGCAGAGACAGCTTACACAGTGCAGAGGATGGAGGGCAGAATCAAAGGCTTGTTCTGGAGTGTGTCGTTCCAAAAGATCTTGCCTGCTTCCTCTGTTGAGACTAAATGCCCACTGCAAATCTCTTTTGCATTTTGTTATCATTTGTATGACTATCTGTT
Source organism: Megaceryle torquata (assembly GCA_024611175.1). NCBI lineage: Eukaryota > Metazoa > Chordata > Aves > Coraciiformes > Cerylidae > Megaceryle > Megaceryle torquata. Next base: position 19,442 of record JANIJG010012343.1, read on the forward strand.
TTGTTTTTCAGGAATTAATCTCTGACAGATAGCAGAGTGTGCCTGTATGTAGTCGTAGTTTTAGAAACAAACCTTCACAGGCAGAGGAACAGTTAGGAGAGCCTTGGAGCACTCATCATCAGGTTATGGCAGAGAGAGATTAACTCTCCTCTCCAAGGGCCTACCATGCCTCCCAGGCTGCCAGCTTGCACAAAGCCGTAACATCGCTATAACCTCTTTCTCAGAGGTTATCTCTGTGCTTGTGTTACAGGTCACTCACCAAACAAGTTAGGGAATTTATATCCTAATGATCAGAGTGGTATGGCTTGCTGATTAATCAGAAGGCATTCATTGCTTATTGCTCCTTTCTGGGATTTCCAGTGGATGCTGTGTTTGTGTAACATTGGGTTGCTGTTGCTTCTGTTAGACTTTTAAAAATAGGGGCGCAAGGGGGGAGGGGAGGCTGGGGATATGTGAGTACAGCTGTGTAGTGGTTGCATAGCTCATTCAAGGCAGAGCAGGTAGCTCTGCATGCCCTCTGCTTCTATGCAGACAGATGGGTAGTCATTGATTCAAGCCACAAACTCAGTACGTTCACGCACCCACGAGGCTTCTCTCTGAGAGTCTGGTGGCCAGCCCTGCAAAGCACTGCAGGCTTTGCCACCTGAGCTGAGAGTGGCAGCCAGCAAAGTGCTAGGGCAGAAAGAGCAGTGGAGAAATCATCCGTGTCCTGCAGTGCCTGAACCTGCTGGTGCAGTGAAATCTCACTGAGCCTGAAACAAAAGCAATATGGAGAAAGTACAGAGGTGGGCATAGCTGTGCCATGCACAAAGGCATAAGCCCAATCATTGCACATTAGACTGGGAGTTTAACTTATTTCCCCCAGCATAAGAAGGATGTGTACCTGTTGGAGCGTGTCCAGAGGAGGGTCACAAAAATGATTAGAGGGCTGGAGCACCTCTCCTGTGAAGGCAGGCTGAGGAAGTTGGGGTTGTTCAGCCTGGAGAAGAGGAGGCTCTGGGGGAACCTTATAGTGACCTTCCAGTACCTGAAGGGGGCCTATAAGCAAGCAGGGGATGGCTTATTCACAAGGGTTTGTAGTGACAGGACAAGAGGTAATGGCTTTAAGCTAGAAAAGGGTAGATTTATGTTAGACATTAGGAGAAAGTTCTTTGATATGAGGATGATAGATCACTGGAATAGGTTGCCCAGAGGTTGTGAAGGCCCCATCCCTGGAGACATTCAAGGCCAGGCTTGATGAGGCTCTGAGCAGCCTGGCCTAGTTGGAGATGTCCCTGCTTATTGCAGGGGGGTTAGACTACGTGACCTTTAGAGGTCCCTTCCAACCCAAAACATTCTATGATTCTATCACAGTATCACAGGGTGTCGGGTGGGAAGAGACCTTGGAGATCATCAAGTCCAACCCCCCTGCCGGAGCAGGATCATACAGTCTAGCACAGGTCACAAAGGAACATATCCAGGTGGGTTTTGAAAATCTTCAGAGAAGGAGACGCCACAACCTCTCTGGGGAGCCCCTTCCAGTGCTCTGTGACCCTTACAGTAAAGAAGATCCTCCTCATGTTAAGGTGGAACCTCTTGTGCTCCAATTTATATCCATTCCCCCTTGTCCTGTCACAGGGCACGAGTGGGAAGAGGCTCTCCCTTTCCTCCTGACACTCAACACTCATATTTATAAACATTTATCAAATCCCCTCTCAGTCTTCACTTCTCCAGACTAAAGAGCCCCAGGTGTCTCAGCCTTTCTTCATACAACACATGTTCCAGTCCCTTCATCATCCTTGTAGCCCTCCATTGGACTTTCTCGAGCAGATCCCTGTCTCTCTTGAATTGGGGAGCCCAGAACTAGATGCAGTACTCCAGTTGAGGTCTCACCAGTGAAGAGTAGAGGGGGAGCAGAACCTTCCTCAATCTGCTGGACATGCTCTTCTTAATGCATCCCAGGATACCATTTGCCTTCCTAGGCACAAGATGTCCCAGCTCTGGCAGTGCCCGAGAGGAGAAGCCTCAGAAGGAAAGGTAGAGGAGGTCAAGTAGCAATTCTGTAGCTAAGGGACCTCCTGAGCTAGAGCTGGTACTTTTTGTCTGAAAAGCGGTCATGTCACTGGCTCTGTGCAGTTGGATTCAGCTGCTGGCATCTGGGTAAGCATTCCTGGTAGTAGACATGCTGCCTACATCCATTATGCTGCAAAGCTACAGTCTGCCCACAACAGGCTACCAGTAGGAGGCTGGCAGTCATGTTTCTCACCCCTTCCTTTTATAAATGCCATAGTGATGAAGGGTACACATGTCCCTCTGTTTATACCAAGTCCTCTTTGGATGCTCTTCTATTTACACTCAGCTGTAAACCTTACAGTGACATGGCAACTGTGTTAAAGACCATGGATGACAAGATCCATCTTAAAAACACAGAAGCTAAAGAAAGTAAGGATTTAAGGGCAGCAATAAGGGAAACCTTGTTACTATAGTGAGATGTGATAGCTACAAAACTGGGGAACTGAAGATGCTCCCATCCACAACTGCAAGGATGCCTTTGCATCCTTTCAGGTTTAGATAGCTGAAACTAAAGAGATAATTCTGTAAAGCAGAGGAAGTGATTAAATGCTTGTAAGCAGCTCTTTCTTTTCAGAGAAACATGCTGCCTAGCAGCTGAAGGGCTGGGCTAGATGTGTCCCCTCTGAAGACAAAACCTGTTCCCCTCTGCAGACTTAGTGTCTCCTTCTTATTTTCCAGTGAACAACTACATGGAACATAAGTGTGAAACCCTGCTTCAGGAAATGCAGAAGTGTTGTGCCCAGTACCCCAAGGGCAGATCCATCTGTTGTTCAGGGTTTGAGAAAGAAAGAAAGAGAGAAAAGTTTAAGGCAACTTCAGAAGGAATTCCTGCACCACCTCAGTAACACAATGCAGCTTCAGCAGGTGCCAGAGCCTGGACTTACCCGCAGAGCTCATGTGTGGGTTTTTTTGAGCCTTCTTTAGACTTTCAAGAAAGCCAGATTGCTCCTAGAAGGCACCATCCAGCACACCAAAAATTATAATGCAGTACCAACAGATGGCCTGGTTAACAGACTTCATTTTCTGTACCAAAACATCATCTACATTGTCTTTGCATCACATCTGTCTGTGAAAAGTCAACTTGATGTTTTTAGAACACTTACCTTACTCTAATCCATCACTGCTCTCAAAATGGAGAACTGGAACCAAGCTGTTCTGGAGTGAGAGATACAGGAAATGAGCTCAGAAGAGTGTCTTTGAGCACGACACATGAAACAAGCCCATCTTGACACAGCAAAGGTATTGCTGCCATCGAACAACAGTTCCAGACATTTTCTTGTCCAGTGGTTCAAGCTCAAGAATGGGAATCAGGTCTGGCGATTGTTCCTAGGTCTTGCATAGATCATGAGTGACTACAAGTCACTTTGCCTAAGTGCCTCACTTTCCCACTGGACAGACTTTTGGTTTCCTTATATTTGAATTGCCTACATGCTGCTATTTGCATGACAAAGATGTTATAGGAACATTATTTCAGGGATTGCTGAAGGAATAGGATTATTTTTGTTTTAAAAAAGCAATATGCATTTGAAAGATCTGACTGTTGATATAAAATTTATAAATTTATGTATAATTGAACATCTTCAAGCAATATGTTAGGAACTCAGCGTAGTTCAACCCACTGGTACCCAGAGGTCTGTCACAAAGCCGTGGGCTAGATCCAAGAACTGATTTAGGTACTGCTTATTGAACAAGCAGTTGTAGGCACTTGCTTTCAACATAGCATTCCAGACTCACTCACAAGTCAGCTGTGTCTGGACACCAGGGAGAGATAGCTTTTCAGAAGCTCTCACCCATGTAGCAAAATTTCTTGTGACCTGTATGAAGAGCTTGGTAGACAGGTTCCTGCATCACCCTTCAGAGTTGCCTAAGTCTCTCTGTCGCCCATAGCAAAAGTCCACACACCTCAGTAGGTGGCAAGTCCCTTACAGGGCCTAGGCACCTAAATATTAGACTCCAAACTCACTAAGGCCCTAACTGTCATTAGAGCTGGCTGTAAAGGACTTGTGTGCTGTGATCAAGTACAACTTACTTATGAAATACAGCTTCTATAAACAGACAACTGTAGTCTAGGCACAATAGTTGGGTATACTGAAGCCTAGAAGAGCAAACCATCTGTATTCATTGCTCTGAAATACCATGATACAAAATAAATGACTGGAACAAACTGTAGTCTCAGTTTGGTTGTTTATTGAGAATCCACAAGGCTGCAAGCCAGGCAGATTGGTTGCTATTCAGTCTAGCTACACATGATATCACGTTTAAATAGAAGCTGCTTGATATTTTATAACCAGGGTTCAAGATTAAAATAATTCAGGGCTAGCATTCCCCTCCTGCCCTCCTCCCATGCCCCAAAAAACCTTAAGACAAAATAGGGAAAGTAGTAACAACATTGTGAATCAGCTCAAATACTTGACAAGTAGGTAATTTTTCCTTTTCCCTGCCCTATCTAAGCAGGAACAGTGGAAAGAAAGTCACTAATAGCTGATTAAAAAAAAAAAAAAAAATACTAAGGCTTCTGTTGTGCCTATTAAGAAGAAAAGCTTTGTCTCCATGCCCATTTCTCCTGAGGTGGAGCAAAATTGCTCAGCAGCGAGGCTCTGAAGCCAGGCTGGCAGCAGAATCACCTCCTGCCCCAGTAGCATCCCATTTGGAACACGGGTGATCGGTGCCAGGATCATCAAGGAGATGGGATTTATTAAGGCGGCCCATGGTTACCTGCAGAGAAGAGGAAAGGCTGGTGGCCTCATGCTACCAGACTGCCTGTATTTGATCCCGTGTGTCAAATGCAACATGTAGGGTAAGACAAAACCATGCTGGTTCCCAAGAAATCAACAAACCTCACACATAGAAGCTATTACAGCAAAACTGTTTAATAAAATATTACTTCAACAAGCACTTACATACAACATATAAAAACACTTCAGAATCCTAGAGTGTTTTAAACTTTCTCATACTGGAAAATATGCCAGAAGATGTTGAAACAAGACCAAAAGGGGTGGGGAGAACACCTCATCTTGTCACTTGCAACAGTGAAAATGAACTTCCCAAGAGGTGGATTCAGCATCAAAGCTTCCAGTGTGGGCCCACAGCATCAAATGGTGCCAACCATGAGCCTGACACTGGCACAGCAGAAAGATTTGCCAGTTCCTGATGTCCTTGTCCATTCCCTGCCTGCATTCACATCAAATTCAACATGAATTTTTCACTTGCTTCCCCTTCCAGCAGTAATTGAGGCGTTTTAGCTCCCTCTCTGGGCCATTCCTCTCCATAGCAGGAAGTTAGGATCCTGTGGAGCAGAAGTACATCCTTCCCTGGGGCTGGGCAGAAACAGTGACTTACTTGAGCCTGAAAAACATCCCTCAGATCTATTAATTATTTTCACTGAGCTTTGTTGCTGAAGAAAGTTTTGTGGAGATTAGTGTTAGGCAGCACAACACACCAGGCAGAGGGAAAGCAATCCTATTTTCCTACAGGAAGAAGAAATACCCTGCAATTCAAATATAGGAATTCATGCACATTCAGCCCTGCAAGGTTCCTACCAAAAAAATTAAAAAAAAAAAAGGAGAGAGAGAGAAAACCAAACCCACCACTACCATCATCTGTAACTCCACTCTCAAACAGCAGTTTACCGAAGACCTATTTGCTACAACACATCACTGCTGCAGTCCTGGATGGCTTTTAGGGAAACCATTGTTAAAAGGACAGGAGCCCAGCTGCTCCTTTACTCTCCTTGGCTATGTATGGCAGGACAGCAAATACCCAAACTTTTATTTCCCAATTACCTTCAGCCTCTTTTCAGGTCCTCAAGGTGAGAAAACCTCAGCTAAATCAGTGTGTTACTACACTGACACTTTAATCAACACAGATGAAACAAAATTAACAACTACAAGCGCTCATCGCAAAACCTCTGGTGGAAGAATGCACCGTTCCAGTAACTCTTCAGGGAAGATCCTCATTTCCAGACATACTAAGAGCAGCAACAGGTGATCAGAAAGGCATTATACAGCCCTGGAGATGGGGTGCAGACACTGAGACAGGTGCCCAATCACCAATGCATATCACCTTTCCCATGGAAGGATGGGGTTTTTTTTTCCCATAAACCCCCCCCCCCCCCCCCAAATAAAAAAAAAACCAACACAACCACCATACACACAACACACCACAACAAACCACAACCCACAAACACCACAACAACAACAAAACCCAACACATTATTGGTAAAAACTCCTACATGTACCTGCTGGAGGACATCACCACACCATCATGCAAGTCCCTGTACTCTGGAAAGTAATAATGCCAGCCCAACACAGTCAATGCAGAACACCTCCAAGTGATTTGTTACTTTCTCTTGTAGGTTAGAGAGAACCTACACACAGCCGCCCTGGGTGATTTACTGTAAGTGGCACACCTGAAGCAGACATCACCTGTGCCAGCTACCCTTACAGACAGGTCAAGCACACTGGGAGCCTGCCCACCACAAGAGAGCACCTCAGCATATTTCAAAGGCTGAGCAGCCAGCAAGCAAGAAAGGTGCTCTACAGTGCAGAAAGCTTGGTGACTTTCAGAACATATGATGAGGAAAGGACCTGAAGAATCACTCACGGTGCTCAGTTTCCATCAGCAGTGCTGCAATTCCAGTAATGAGTAAAAATAACATCAGAGAAGTCAAACAGTCATCTATGTGCAGTGCAATGGAAAGGGGAGGGCGTGAGAAACCCCAGCACAACATAGAGCATGAACTTGCTCCTTATCTACCTGCCATGGACACAGCCCAGGCTGTCATCTGACACTTCTCCATCTACCCCAGGACAGCCAAGCATATTTTGGATTGCACACACCATCTTTGTGCAGAGGGACACACTGGCTTTCCAGGTATGAGGTCAGAAAAATTGCAAGCTAAATAGCAGTGGACACCTGTCGTACACATACACTGGCAGACATGTAACAGCCCTGAGCACCTGGGTGGAAATGCATTTAAGAGACTTCTCTGACACTACATGTTTATGAAGCTGCAACTCATCAGAAAATTTGGGACTGGGCATACTTGGTAAGGAAAGGAATCACAATTATACACTGAGAGTAATAAGCTTTCAGACAGATCCCAGCACCCTAACAGCTCAGACAGGAAAAAGTTGGAAATCAGAAGCAGTTTTGTATGGAATAAAGGCTTGAACCTGTTAGCAGAAGGGAATGAGCCTGTTGGCAACATCCTTTAACTTCTAATGAGAGATAACAGTAGTAGAGGAGGGCAGGGGAGGCTGGGCATGAATAGAGAGTCGAGTGCAGTTTCTAGGATGCCATTCCGAGAAGAAATCCTCCAGCAAACCCTCCAGTCAGGATAATATTCTTCTTCAGAAATATGATCACCTAAGCAGGGGAGAGAAGAGCCAACAATGTTTGAAAACAGCAGGTCACTCACCCACGTCCTCACAGGTAGACATCCCTCAGGCTGTTCTACAAGGTGAGCAATGCTCACAAAGAGGCCACTGTTCAAAAGCTACAGTTTGAGCCTACATGTTCCAGGTTTCTCTTACAACCAGCGCAGTCAGTCTGACAGAAGAGGTTGCTGATTGTGCCTGCCAGACCAGGGTACAGCAGAGTCCAGAGTAATTGGGCCAGTCTGCTGACAGATCAACTTAGCTTTTCTTGTCAGACTGAAAAGGCAGTTCTCCCCACAACCACAGCACGTTTTCTCCCAACCCTAAGGAATTTGCAGCAACACACAATGAGCTGGTGTCATGCCTAGAAGCTACCCTGGCTTTTTCAAATATGCATACATGGAATAATATAGTCATCATAAAATTGTTTAAGCTGGAAACCTAACAATGCCAAGACTGTGACTAAAATAGGTCCCTAAGCACCACATCTACACATCTTTTAAATATCTGCAGGGATGGTGACTAACATTTCCATGGGCAGCCTGTTCCAGTGCTTTACAATCCTTTCAGTGAAGAATTTTTTCCTAATATCCAACCTAAACCTCCCCTGACACAACTTCAGGCCATTTCATCTTGTCTTACACTTGTTACTCGGGAGAACAGACTAACTCCCACTTCACTACAACCTTCTTTCAGGTAGTTATAGAAACTGATGAGGTCTCCGTCAAGCTTCCTTTTCTCCAGACTGAACAACCCCACTTCCTTCAGCTGCTCCTCATAAGATTTATTCTCTAGACCCTTCACCAGCTTCATTGTTTTTCCTTGGACACACTCCAGCATCTCAAATTCTTTCCTGTTAGTGAGGGGCCAAAAACTGCTATTCAAGACGTGGCCTCACCAGTGCTGAGTACAGAGGTACAATAACTACCCTGGTCCTGCTGGCCACAGTATTTCTGATACAAGCCAAGATGCTATTTGCCTTCTTGGCCACCTGGACACACTGCTGGCTTATATTCAGACAGTTGTCAACCAACACCTCCAGGTGCTTTTCTGCTGGGCAGCTTTCCAACCACTGTTCCCCAAGCCTGTAGCATTGCATTGGGTTGTTGTGACCACAGTGCAGGATCTGGCACTCAGCCTTGTTGAACCTCATACCACTGGCCACGGCCCACTGACCCAGCCTATTCAGATCCCTTTGCAGAACCTTCCTACCCTCAAGCAGATGAACACTTCCACCCAACTAGGTGTCACCTGCAAACTTACTGGGGGTGCACTTGATCCCCTTGTCCAGATCATTGATAAAGATATTAAACAGAACTGGACCCAATACTGAGCCCTGGGGAACACCACCTGTGACCAGCCACCAACTGGATTTAACTCCATTCACCACAGTTTTTTGTGCCTGACTATCCAGACAGTTTTTAGCCAGCAAAGAGTACACCCATGCAAGCCATGTGCAGCCAGTTTCTCCAGGACAATGCTGTAGGAAATGGTGTCAACGGCTTTACTGAAGTCTAGCTAGACAACATCCACAGCCTTTGCCATGACAATTTTGCTGTCATACAACCATTCCCTCCTTGTATTTGCCAAGGAGTCAATCACATTTTCTGCTGTCCCTTCAGCTAAGTACCTGCACATGCCCTGGGCGAGCTGTCTCACCTCATCCACTCTGCTTTTCACTTCTGGAGACATTTTGTTACCACTGCTGTGAAATTTCAGCTGCTGCTTGGCTTTGTTCACATCCCGTTCTACGAGTTTCCAGTCCACTTTGATGTATCCCGTGTGGTTTGCAATCTAGAGTTTTGAGGGGTGGAAAGAAAGTTCCTGGAGTAAAGTCCTGCATGACTATGGCTAAACAGACCTCCTTGCCCAGCCACCTTCTTTTATCACAGCCACCTCCCATACAGTGGTCCAGTGGACTGAGAGAATGAACACATTAGCTTAAAAATTGGACAAAGGACTACACTTGTAGCTGTATTAACTGTCCTGCAACATCCGTCTCCCACAGCAATCCCCTAACATCAGGGCACACACTGCAGCTTAGCCTGTTTTGGCCTCTATTCTCTAATATAAAGCTGGCATCACCTCTCCTTCACAACTGCCACGTATATTGTTGAGACGGTTCTACAGTTCTGCTGCTATGGGTGGACACAGCTATTAATAGTCTGCTCCTCTCTATTTTATCTGGTCAGGATGATTCAGCAATGAAACTTTCCCTGCTCAGAGCAAGGTTTTGGCTTTCAGCAGAACAAGCAGAGCCAGAAGAGCAGGGAGAATGAGTCACACACTGGACAGTGCACGAAGAGCAAACAAAGACTGATGAGCAAGTCCTGAGAGCTGTTCTGCCTCCTGCATGATGTACAAGCTAGATGTCCACATACAAGCAGCTCCCCTTGGTGCCAAAGTCCTTGGAAAACAGGAGAAATGGTGGAAGACAGAGAGACATTTCTGTCTGTCATTTTTCTCCTCTTCCCCAGTGCTTTCCATAAAGCCCCATCTGTGCTGGCCTGACTCCTCAAGTAGCCAGGTTAACAGGAAGCATATCACAGACATAGAGAAATCCTTCTTGACATCCAGGGCTGTTTTTCCAGGACTATCTCCACAAGCACAGGACTAAGTACAGTAGCCAGTTTTGACCAGATAGTCCTGCAGCAGTAGCACAGTTTGCCGTACCCAAAGGCTGCCTTCTGCTTCACTCAGGTGCCCCTGTGGTAACAGCACCCACATGCCTTTGTTAGCAGACCCTAAGCGCACAGTGCCTTTTGGCAGTCCTTAAATTTATGCACACTGAACCTGCTTTGCTGCTACATCTACTTCCCCCAGAGAACACACACCCCTCATGTCCACAGCCACACAGAGATCCTGGCAGCATGAGAAACTGACCCCACACATCCCAACGGGTAACAATCACTAGACTACCCCCCATTCCCATCAGCACAGTTCTTGGAAAGCCTGACAGCTGTTCATACAAACCTGAAGTAGGAAAAAACCACCTCCTACTGCTGTTGCTGCCAGCTTTCCAACTTTCTGGAAGATGAATCCAGTACACCTGCAAATCAACCGGGATCCAGTCAGAAGAATGAGATACCAAACACAGACTCCTCAGCATACTTCCCACAGGCAAGGCTGCCTTTGGCATTAATTACCCAAGACTTGGAGACAGCCCAATGAATGGCAGAAGAAACCCACATGCAACCAGAGAGAAAGGACTTGCACCTAGACAAAACTGATGCTTTATAGCTTTTTAGTTCTCACTATCATATTTCAGCCTTTTGCAGTTTTGATTCTTAGCTCTTCAACATCAACCTTCTCCCGAAAGTGTAATCAGAAATACGTAATTTTAGTTTCCTTTTTTAATTATTATTTGACTGGTATCATCTCTGAAGGGAAATTACACAGCACATCTGCCATTGCTCCACAGTAGAGCATGGGAAGCAGATCACAAGGCAAGATACTCTGTTGCCCAAACAACTGCTTTTTCTTTTAAATTTCTCAGAACAGAAAAATGCTGAAACAAAACAGCAGCAACCTAAAGCTATACTGGTCTCCAAACTGGTTACATGCTCTCAATATGAAAGACATCACTGCAGCAACAAGAACTCAAACAGGTGCCACACTGTTCCTCAGTCATGCAGCAAAGGGCTAGTGTCATGTATCACACAAAACAGACTTGACTGACTAGTTTCCTTATCAACATTGCAAAACAACACAGCAACCTGTTCTTACCCATTTCTGAATGCATACACTCAGTGAATATACAAGAGAGAAGTGACCAGCTCATATTTTTATCAGAAAATTAAGATATGTCATACACTTCTAAATGGTTACCCCTGTGCCAGATGAAGATGACAGGCATGGCAAGAAGCAAAGCAGCATGGTTACACCAAGTTTCTAACTCCAACAATGCTGCTGTAAGAATGAAGTTGCAAATACAGCCACAAGCCACCATCCTCAGCACTTGCTACAGGCAACACAAAGCCCCAGGAACCATACCCAAAGGCACCATAAGCCACCTCCACAGGAGGTTTTTGTGCAGATGCTTGAAGCACATACACCTCCAGGGAAGACAGCATCTCAGATTTGTCTGTCCTAAACTCAACACCACCATTTTATGACAGAAGCTAAAGAGAATTATCTCAGCTTAAAAATTAAAAGCCTGATGCTGTTGTCTTCCCTAAGAGATAGTCTCAGTTCCTCAGCTCCACCACAGTCAGCTTTTAAGACCTCCCACAGTTCAGCAGAATATGCCAGGACACAGTGGGGTCAAAAGTGGACACCTGTCTTCTCTGAAAGACTGCCAGATGACCACCATGCACCCGTCAACACATTCCCAAAAGCCTGGCTAGTGCCCACAGGCATCCTGCCTGCCACAAGGCTGCAAAAGCAATCCCAGCACATCTTTCTTACCATCCTGTGACCCCTCCAATCATCAGCTGTGTGGCCACACTGTATTTCTCAGCACTTGACCCCGAGTTAGGGGCAAAGACCTTGCGCCACCAGGGCCGGTTCTTGGTGTACTCCGCCAGGTCCAGCACGTTGAACAAGTCCTCCTTCACACCTGCAGACACCTGGAGAGGCTCAGTGCCAGGACTACTGTTCCACAACCTCCTGCCAGCTGCCCAGGACCTCCCCAGGGACATAGGACCCCCACCTAGTCAGACAGCCCTCAGGGCCCCCTCAGACCCCCTTGGACTGGTCCTCAGGACCGCTCACCCCCCTCGATGTTCCTGCAGATCATGCCTCTGAGGAAGGAGTGTAGGCTAAAAAGCCCTATCCCGGAAGCTGCCTTCAGAGCATTCCGGGTCAGTTCGGTCCCTCAGATGGTATCAAGCCCCAGTACTAGCCACCGCGCGTTGCCAATGGAAACGGCAGCGCGCAAAGTATGGGCTACTCTCTCTGCCGGGGACACCGAGCTGAGGGAGCCAGAAACCCCGTCACCCACGCCACGCCACGCCACGCCACGCCACGCCACGCCACCTGTACCCGGCACCGCCATGACAGCGCGGCGCTCCGCTCGCCACCGCCCCTACGCCGCCGCAGGCACGTGACCACGCTGCACAGGCGCCGGGCCACGACCTAACGTAGCCACGCCCCATCAAAGACCCTAGAGCGTGATTGGAAGACCGAACGTGCAGGGAGGAGGGCGAGAGATGCCTCTGAGGACGTATTTGATTGGACAGTATACACTCTGTAAAAGATTCCTCTTCACTTGGTGGCCATGTGGACTTCCTATCCCCAGGGCAGCTGAAGCCAAGGCAGGGAGATAAGTTCCTGGC
>JANIJG010012344.1:6622-71027 GCA_024611175.1 Megaceryle torquata
CCTTCTTAACTTTTTACTATTTTAACTTGTGATTGTTTTACTCATTTCATGAAAGCTTCTTTTGCAGATTTTGACAATTCCTGGCTTAGCTCAAGTAGTGTCTGAAATCCTTTAATTTCCTCCACTGATTTGACAGTTACCTTCCTTGTTTATCTCCTCCCCCCCATGTTCATTTATCAATGGAAATACTCTTGTTTTGGGGAGCAACACGAGTGCCACATTTAAGAACACCTCTGCCTTTAGCTTTGATACTAGGGCTGCTTCTTTTAACTAACATGCATTTTATTGAATACCTCTGTCCAAAGGTTAGTGTCATGACAATTTTGGTGTATCTTGTCTCTTGCTAGATGCATTTAACTTCATTATTTTAAGATCACTTTGCATATTAGTTTGGATTTTCTTAATCCTTGACTTCTTTCTGCTTATTGTGATTGAAGTCTAAAGGTATCTCTAATCTGTGCTTTAATAAGCATCTACAGTTTATCAGGCTGAGCTGGTTGATTTAAGGCTGTCTTATGCCTTCCAAGGTGATAGTAATTTCTCAGAATAGTCTTCTTTCAATTACATGGTGTATCACAAAGTAACTTCTTATTGTTCTGAGAAATGGTATATTTAAGCTTTGCCCTTTACAGATTTGATTTGTTTCTAATTGGGTTGTCTAAGATCTATGATTATCCATTTTTGTTACATTTTCTTGCTTTTTTCCTTTTCAGCACTGCACACTCAATATCCTAGCTGTGACCTGCATTCTTTAGCACATGCCTTCATGTGCCCTGGGCTTCCATTCTCAAGTACAGTCCTCTTCACTTGGAGGTATGGGGTTTTTTTCACACTGGAATTTCTTGCATCTTTTACATACAGAGAAAAATGCCTGGTTAATTCTATTATTCAGGGATAGTTTACAGCAAAACACTATCGAATTTTTAAAATTTATTTATTGAAGTATTTATCCAGTAATTTTCCCACTCTACAAGACTTCCATTGTGACAATAACATAAACCATTCTTCTTCTGGAAAGTCTTCTATTTCACTGATTTTTCTTTTAAGGTGTAATTTCACATAAATATTTGAAGTTCTTCATTTTGACCAGATGTCATTCTATAGCATCTTTCAAGAATTTGCACTTCTTCAATTGCATTTTTTGTGGATACTCAGAAGTATTTGTATTACCAGTAACATTTGTGGATGACTTGGTGTTCTTTTGCTCTTATTAGGTGATAAGAACATTTTTTTCTAGTCTTTCAATCTATGAAATCTATGTTTTCAGTCCTTTATTTCTTCTGTATGTAATGGTTGTAATTTGAAAGGAAATTTGGCACTAGTTCATAATTTCATGTCTTCTGATGGTGAGATTCTAACTAGTTGTACTCTTGTATGACTGTAAATCTAGAAAGAACCCATTGCAGTCCCTACGTGTGGGCTATATCATAATCTTTACCACATTAATTGGAGAATATTTCTGCAAAGATCAAAATAAAAACAAGACTACTGTTTTCATGTTAATTATCTAAATGCACTGAAATCCTCTTTATACTGGGAAGAGGAAAAATATTTTTAAAGTGCACTTTCATCTCTGTTGTTATTAATCTACTTCAGAATATTGCCTAGTCATTAATCAAATTGAACTGTGATAAATAAATAAAAAACCTGGCTTGTTTCGTCTCACTCTACTAAAAAGAAAGAAATTCAGAGTTAATGCTGAATCCATCTTCGATGTTCTTTATTTTGCTTATGTAGAGTGATTTTAGGTACTTTGTGTAGTTGAGATCACTAATCACAGAGAGCAGTGTTAGATGCTATTTTGTGTTGAGTTTTTCCTTGCATTAGTGAAAATGAAAAACTGATAATCCTATCTAGAGCTTAGTTTTCTGCTATTAGTGAGAGTTCAGTGTTTAAAATGCACCAAAAATGCTATTTGTTCCCTCCCAAGTCCAGCTGTGATCTCTGTTTTAAGATGTTGGTCAAGTACAGAATCTTGTTTAAATAAGATTTTAGTGGAAGACTTAGGAAGCCAGCAAAAAGGATAGCAGACTTTGGTTAGGTATCCTCAATTTTTGTTATCCCTCTTAGGCCTCATTCAGGGACACACAGTCCACAATCTCTATTTAGCTCAAAATACAGAAAGGATTTTCTAAACTAGGATTAAAATCCAAGTGGTTCTGTATTCCCTTATGTCTTTGGTTCTAGTGAGTGGAAGTACAAAGAGTATGATGGCACTGTTACTGCCATGACTGCCATTGACAAAGTATGGCCTGCCTGATTTCTTAAAAGAAAGTTTTCACTAACATGATTTGAGAAGAGGATTATGAAATGTGTATCCCAAGCATCAGGAAGTGGTAGTTTGAAATGAATTTTTGAGAGGTTTCAGGCAGATCCTGTGTAGGAATATCCTCATTTACCTGGGGCTTTAGGTTGCCCCTCATTAAGCATTCTGGTTTTCTGAGGCACATAACTCTTCCCAAAAACCTTATTTCAAGTAAAAACTTCATCCTAGATCATACTTCACATTCTGCGATAAGGAATGGGAACAGATATCTCACAATAGTCCTCCACTGCATGCTGTTTTGATCCATATCTACACGTTTTTATAAAAACAAGTTAATATGCTGTGTGTTTAAGGACAGCTTTTTCTAAAATACGCAGTATTTCCAAGGAATGACCATTCAAGGATTGGCTGAGTCAGCTAGAAAATTGCAGCCTGAGAGAAAAAAAGACAGGTTCTGAGACTATGGTAGTACAGATTCATGAGTGGCAAAGAAACACTGGCTAGGGTTTGATTATTCACTGTCTTTTCTAGCAAAAGGGACAGTAGGCATCAGATAAAGCTGGAAGGAGTCATGCTTAAAGCAGAAGAGGATATTCTTCTTGCAGCAGGTAATTGACCTTTGAAACTCTTTGCCAAAGGATGTTACAGATAATATAAAATTCTCATAGACTCAAGGAGGGGCTAGACAAGCATAAAAAAGACATTTCCAATAGTGGTGGTGGTGAAGGGGGAGTCAGTAAGTGTGCAAAACCACACCCACTTCAGGAATTTCTCTGAGCAGAAAATAATTTGAGAATGGGAATGTATTAGAGGAGAACCTTGCCCTGTTCTTACTCTTCCTTCAGCATTTACTTATAGTCACTTCTGAAGCAGAATGTGGGGCTGAATAAACCTTTAGTTTAGCCTAGTGTAACCATTTTCATCTTCACTCTTTTTGGATGTTTTAATACTGAAAAACTGAGATGTATACTTTCAGAGGTGAAAGATGTTAGTCAGTTGGAATTTGGAGTCATGTGCTGGACATCAGTGTCCAAAATGTCGATAGATCAGTATTTCAGTTTGAAAACACTGTCTGAGTGTGTATATTTGACTAAAGTGAGTGCACATGTTTAAAGGAAAAAAATTGGCAAGATTCAGATCAATTTGACACCAAAGAAGGAAATTCTCAGGGTCTTTTTTCTGTATGTAAACTAAATAGCTTTTGTAAATTTAATAATGAACTGTAAACACAACAGATAGGTAGCATTAGCTGCATTTCCCCCAGTGTTTTAAAAAAAGGAAGGACGTATGTCCTTTTCTAAAATTTTCTACTGTGTAAATAAATGCGTATAGGTCAGAATGTCATACTTTATGATTTTAGAAGAAGGTACTTGGAAGAATTAAGAAATATACTCTTGATCAAATCCCTTCCTTGACTGCATGGTGGATGTACAGAATAAATTGTTTCATTGAAACAATTTGTTTGTAGATTTGTTTATGTCAGATACACTTTTGTCATCATATTATGAAAAATACAAAAATATCTGAAAAAAAAAAGAAAACATCACACACTAATAACCGAAGGCATGAATGTCAAACACTGCTTAGTGAAGCAGAGACAACTATTCAGGTGACTGTCAGTAAATTGTTCATAGTCCAGTTTTATGAGGAGGTGCTGTGAAGCTCAAATATTTGGTGGAAACAGGTGTGAATATATCATTCAATGTTTAAGAAATGCAGGTTTCTGGATGTGTTGAAATATGTTTTTCAAGTCATCGTATTAGTCTTTTCAAACACTCTTAGCATGGAATTTTGGAGAATTAGCTGAATTTAATTAATATTCTTAATAAATGTAAAGCCTGAATCAGAGAGGTATATCCTGGCAGTAACTCAGCTCCCTATCAATGGCCTTGTACCAGTATAAAATGTATATGAAAATAGAATCATGCTGTTAGTATGTACAGTGTGCTCAAACTGAAGAGTGAGAGGAGAGGAACACATTTATATTGCCAAAGCGCAGAATACTCTGTGAAAATGTAGGGTGTTACTGTAAAGAGCTGAGGGTGGCTGTCATCATTCTGAGAGACACATTCTGACTACACTATCCAAAATATGAGAGAATGTAAAGTTGAGAGTTCCCAAATTGTCAGGCATAAGAAAATAATATTAGCAGGGTAGGTTTTTATATTGTTGTTTGGGGTTTTTATTCTTGTTTTGATTTTTTTTTTTTTTTAAAGATGGAAAACTATGTTTGGGTGTGTGAGAAGAATAAAATGATAGATATGCAGCAGTTTATACAGTTATCTACCACTGGATCAAAAATGGGCAATAAAGGGAACCGACCTGAACACAGTACATAGCAGCCACACTAAATGTTGTGTACCTACTGCTAAGAGCTGTAGGGTTTTCTCTTTCATAAATTCTAAAAATGATGCTGGTCTCCTCCTGCCAATAATGTCTGGTTGTACTGAAATCTTCCTTCCTTCCTTCCTTCCTTCCTTCCTTCCTTCCTTCCTTCCTTCCTTCCTTCCTTCCTTCCTTCCTTCCTTCCTGCCTTCCTGCCTTCCTGCCTTCCTGCCTTCCTGCCTTCCTGCCTTCCTGCCTTCCTGCCTCCCTCCCTCCCTCCCTCCCTTCCTTGTACACTTAAATCTGTTATTTCACTGTTGTTAATCAGCCTAGACCTTTTATTCAAGTGATCCAACTAAAAATTACTGGTGAATGCTTTATTGGTATTGTGAAAACTCCTGTTCTCTATGAACACTGCTGACTGTTATCACAGTAAATTTCTGTAGTGTCACTGAAGTCAGCAGATCTATGCTGAATTAATCCATATGGAATCTGGCCCCAAGAGTCATAAATTATAAAGTCGTTTGTGTGCATGCAACAGATCCTGAATGGATGGCTCTGTATAGGTTCCTTCAGACTGTCCTAACTACACATTTCATTTATTTTAGAGGATGTTGCCTTCACACAGAGTGATTCAGCTTCAAAATTTACTTGGTCTTGGTGATGGTTAATCAGGGTAAAATTTAAAATTAGTTTCCACATGAAATTTTGATTTCCCAGTGTATAGATATCATAATGATTACCTGATCTCCCACTAGTTCAGCATAATTTCAGATATTTCAATTGTACCTCTACCAGAACTTAGCTTCTTTCACTGGCAGCTTCACCTTATTTATTGATTTAGCTGCCTGCATACTTATTATTTCCCAATATAGATGTATCTACAAGGAAAGTGTAAGATGTTTGAATCTGCCTGAATATTTTTTAGCTCTTTCAAATTCACATTTTAGCGACTCATGAATACATGGGTGTTTGTGCTTATTGAAGTAAACATTCATATACATATGAATGCATATAGAATCATAGAATGCCTTGGGTTGGAAAGGACCTCTAAAGGTCATCTAGTCCAACCCCTCTGCATTGAGCATGGACATCCTCAACTAAATCAGGTTGCTTAGAGCCCCATCAAGCCTGACATGTACAGTACCTGTACATGATTTATAAATATGTGTAGGCAAGGAAGAGCATTATCTGAGTTCTTACTTTCTGTGTCAGGAAGAAATTGGGTTATGAATATCTGTATCTCATGAGAACATGAGATCAGAGACTATAAAATTACATAAAAAATAGGAGGCCCTTACATTATTTAATTCAGCCATTAAAAAAAAAGTATTTATAATGCTATTCTTCATAAACTTTATTTTTATTTATTAGTAATAGCTTTTTGTGCTTTATTTTTGTGCATCATACAAGGCCTTTGAAAATAAGTAGGTCACCATGCAGAAAGGAAGTCGTTAAAAAAAATCAGTATCCTGTTTTCAGTAAAATGCTTAGATATCATCATATTTCTATTTTATATGTTTTAAACATATAAAGAAACTGAGAAATATTTCATGACACTACTAAAGTATGATATTCAAATACACCGACAAGAAGCTGTTCTAATCTCATCTCTTCCTTTCTTTTATATGCCTCCTCTGCCACCTTCTTAGTATATCTAATACAATCATTTCATCCCATTTACAGAGCCTTGCTTAATATTTTTTTTTTTTTATATATATATAGTTCTTGCACTCATTTTTCTCTCGACCATGTATTTCCATTGATCAGTGTTTCTTCTCATACTTCTCTTGCTCCTGTGGTACTGAATTCTCATAAGCATCTATACTATCAGAATGTTTTTCATATTCTACTTTTATGCTCATTAATTGCTCTTTGAACTCTTATCCCCACAGTATTGTTTCAGCTATGTGGAAATACAGATAAGAAGTGAAGGATATTGTTTATTTAAACAGCAACTTTCTTAACTTACCTGAAAACATCAGACAGTAAAGAACAAGATTCCTTCCTTGACTGTTTCTACAAGATGGAGGCATTTCTCAGTGCCCTTCTCCACCCTATTCCTCAGAAAACTGGCCCATCAATGGGATATGGGTTGGAATTAATTGGTCCAGTTTTGGACAGATTGCTAAAATATAGACAGATGGAAAAGAAATGTCTGTATCTGGGCTGCTTAGTCACTTGGTATGGTCAACAAATAGAAACAGGTCTTTCTAGAGTATTTTTCATTTTATCTAGAGATAAAATGTTTCTATAGATCTCTGAAGTAAGTTAGATGATTCACATGCTGAAATTTGCCTTTTTCCCTGTTCAGATGTAAATGTCTGAAGTTAAGTGAGATGAACCTGTCCCCTGTAGTATATAGTGGGCTGATAGAGGTCTTTCTCTGTTTGATTCCCCAGTTTCTTTGGGTATCCCCTTTTGTAAGTCTGTTTCTGTCTTTAATGTGAATGGAAGTCAGACCTTTTGTAAAATTGCTCTGTGGGAGACCTGCCACTTACAAGACATACTTAAATTGTGCCATTGAACCTGTTCACTAGGGTTTCTGACCTGATACAGGATCCACTTCTGTCAGTCTGGGAGAGAGAAGGAATCCTCCCAAGTCCTAGTAAGCAATCAGGAAAAAGTTCACATCTGTTTCCACATATTGTCATTTTAGCAGCATAGTTTCCCTCACCCTGTTTCCACCTTTTCTTTCCACTCTGTACCTCTCAATGTTTCCAGTGGCCCCACACCAAGATGGGATAGGACATCACTGCAGCAGTGGAGTCACTGTCCAATGCCCTCCTGCAAGCTACTGTTTGAGTGTCCAAGGGCAGGATAAGTGCTTTGACTCCTCCTGCCTCCAGGGAGCAGACAGATGCAGGCAGGGGGATGTATGATGCTTGCCAGAAACCCAGAGGTATCTTAAGGCTCAGGTAAGATCTCTGTGTTGCTGCAGTGCTTGCAGCCCCCTTCCTCCAGCATCACAATGGAACACAGATGAAAAACACCACCCAGTCCCTGCTAAGTAGTTGGTGTCAGCCACAGGCTTGGTAAGGTATAGGCAAGCCCAGCCTGTGCTCTGGGATCCTCTGTGCCTGGATACAATCTGCCATTGCATCCCTGTGCATAAATTGTCAAATGGATGACTGACATTTCATCACCTGCTTGGGAAGAGGAGTTATGATGTAAGGTGAGCCTTTAAAAATGTTCCTGAATTCAGGAGGTATGTGGCATACCTTGTGGGGAAACTACATGCCAGCTCATATGAAGCCTTCTGAAATCTACCTTCCCAACAGTTGCTGTAGAAGGACTTGCAGGACTTTCTTGCATGTCTTTCTTTTCTGTGCTGGTCCAGAGAAAGCCTTGATGATATTCTGGGTTCACTCTTACCTCTCTGCTTGTCTTCATTAATGCAGTGCTCTTCTGACTTTCTCTCCTTTCCTGAATTGCTGTCTTCCAACATGTCTTGACAAGTTTCTTTTAAGCTATGGATCCTTTGGGGCCAGGGACATGTCTTGTTAAAATTTAAGAAGTGCTGTAGAAGTGATTTTTACCATGCTAGAATAAAATTTTAAAATATTCATGAGATATAATAAGACTGCACTCACATACATGGACACAGTTGGAAATGTCCAGTTCAGAGTGAAACAGACCTATACTTGCAGAACAAACTGTGCGGGCTGCAAAGGCCTGGCCTATCTACACATTTTATAATTAATAACAATCTTCACATTTTAATTGTAACTGATATGAAGGAGAAACTGCAACCTAAATTTATTTCTCATTAGTTTAAACGGTTTAGTTTGTGATGCAGTGATGAATACTGGTCTAAATGGTTTATTGATCAATTAACTCTTTATGATTCTGAATTTGCCCATTTTTCTTCAATCTTTATTATGCAAAACTGTTTTGAACAATTGTTTTTCACAGAGTAACTGCTATTAGGCACTTAGTAATAAGGATGTGGGTGGTGTGTCTTGTGAGGTACCAACTGGAATTAATTATGAGATTGAACTTCTGTACTAAAGTCCTACTACTTCTGTGGTTCTAATATAGAAGCAATATCTCTTATGAAAAGATATTTTTAAATGTTCGTATAGATTTTTCTTCCTGTTGTATTTTTGGACACAGGATATTAATTAGAAAATTTTGAAATTGTACTTGGTGCAAACAAAGGTGAACAGAGAGAAGTTTGGTATGTAAGAAACCTTAAACTTTTTTATAGGATCAAAATAAAAATAATTTTAAAGCTCATTTAGGAATCTCATGAATTTATTTACAATTAAATTGTGAATACTTTTATTATTAAGACCTCCATAAGTGAAAACAGCAAAGGTATTTTATCCTGTACTATATTTCAAGTTCCATGAGAAATAAAATGTACACGGTACCGTCGCCTAAATTGATACCACTGAAGAATGCCTTAATTTCCATCTTTTGCTTCCTGCATATCTAGAAACATGTGCACACACACACTTCATTCACATGACACCAAAGAAGACTTTCTTCCTCTGCAGGGTCTGTGCTGTGTCTCTGGGTGTTTGTAGATTGGGCAGCTTCCTAGTCTTGATACAGAGGAGATGATGAAGGGTACCACAGGACATACTGGTGTGTCCTAATCATGTAATATTAGGGAGTAGAAGCTGAGCTGCTCTATTCAAGAGTTCAGGTGACATGAATCTGCAGTTTGTAGATATGAACATATCTTCAGTTTCAGTCATCACCACTAATGGGAGGGGACAGGCAAAAGTCACCAGCTGTGATTTCTTCCTCTGTTGCCAAATTGCTCCAAAGATGCTGGTACAAAATTAAATAGTGCCTCCTATGCAGTGACACAGAGTAGATCAGACATATATATCCCAGGGCAGGTTTTGGCAGGCATACTGAGGGAGCTTGTGGGAGAGGTATGATGTCTGAAGACTCTCTGTTATGCTATGTGGATGTGCCTAGGATATGCTTGTGTGAGCATGAAGACCTGAAGATAATGAACATATCTTATGGGATTGGTTTTTAGAAGTGTCTTAAAGCATGTTGTAGACATAGTCACAGACAACCTGGGTGATGTACTATTCTGTGTAAAAAACTCTAATCGGGATTATACAGGAATAGGGGTAACACACAATGGGCTAGGTTGCTTGAGTGATGAATACATGCACACTCTTTCTCTAAGAGAACTGCCACTCAGTTTGAATTAAGAATTCTTTTTCCTTATTTTTTCTGTATTTGGCATATCTCTGTTATTGCCAACAAAAGTGTAATTTTGTGGTCTCTTGTATTTTTGTGCTGATCATCTGTTTTATAGGAATGAGGGATGAGGAGTGGAAGCAATTCCCTAAAGTTTGATTTCATGAGTATGGGAACCTCCAGACACTGTGAATGAGGCAAACATGTATTATTTTACCATCACACTTCCTTTTTTTTTTTTTTTTTTTTTATTGTAATTGCTTATTTTTAAATAGTTTTCTTTTTTTTTTTCATTTCACTCTTCACTAATACAATGTATTTATGATACCACACTGAATAATCATATCTTTTTCAACTGTAGATATTAGATGTTTCCAAAGATGCCACAGTAACTACCTTTATTCTATAGGCACAAAGACATTAAATTACTTTGCCAGAGTAACTATGGAGGGAACTATAAGAAAAATGAGAACAGAAACTTTTCCTTCCTCTATCCTTCAACTACAACCTGTGCAGATCTATGACAGTAGATGCAAAAAAGCCCTATGTGTTCACAAAAGACATTTAAGAAATTAAAATCTTCTGTAATAGAAAGGAAACAAATGTCTTGACCTTTTTATACATTTATGCATAAGTTTAATTTTATTCATAGGAGTAATTTCTCAGAACTCAATGGGATTACTCATTTGGTGCATAAAGTTAAACAGAGATTTAAGTGCCTTCACGATGCAAAGTTATTGTGAATAAAATTAACATTATGAGAGTTGTTTTCTGTTTTCTTTCTGAGCCCATACTCTTGACATCTGATCGTAATTTTGTTATTGGCTGTCCTTCATAAAAAACTGTTACAAGATAAGGGAAAAACTAGTCTTTGTCTTCCGTAGTAGGTGAATGTGATTTGGTCTGAAACAGATGAAAACAAAGTGAGATGAAGAATAACATACACTGTAAAAATCTATGAATATTGGAAAGTTACAACATACGGTTAAAACAATCATGACATCAAAGCCTTTGCTGGCTTCCATAAAAAGAATAAGTTGTAGTTTAAGTGCATAAAATATTCAGCCTCTTTACAGAGCTCTCACTCATGTCGGTTTTTACTACTTTAATGAATTTTATAATACATTTTTTCTGGGTGGGAATTGGTATAAGTAAATATACCTTTGAAAAGATTAAGTATAAATGGCTTAAAATGTATAGATGCAAGGGAAAACCATCTAGTACATAGTTATTAAAAAATTAAAATATTAAGTGATGACATTCATATGCAAACCTGAATTAACAAGTCAGTTCAAACTGCTGATTATGTTTAATTTTGTAAATAAGTTTCCCATCATTCTGAATCTGTTACGACCCCTGGTGAGATGTAAAAGGGATTTTTGTAGGACACACACTATAACAGTATTTGAGGGGATTAGTAGTACTTGAGGGGATAAGAACTGATAGAAGTCACTCAGCATTTTGACTATCAGGTTACCTTGTTAATAAATATCTATATAATGAAAGATTTGTAAAATTGGATTTTTGAGTAGGTCAGCTGGGATTTTTATAAGCTCACTTTTTATGAATGACTTAGAAGCACATTGAAAGTTATGACAGATATGAAATTATTATGTATCAATGTATTAATGTAAAATAGTGATTAAAAAACCCAAACATTGGACATTGCATTTTTTTGGTAGCATTTCATATTATTTTTGCACTGTTTGATCATGTTGCCTTGGTCACTGAAATCCCTTTGCTGTATAGCTATGGTGAGTTACAGACAGTCCCTGTAGTATTATACTGATTAAATTAATAGGAAGCTATGTGCAAAATAAGCAAAATTAAATAAATAACTAAACAAAGTGAACAATCCATCCCTGTCAGCATTCCCAAGACACAAGTGAAGGACAGTATTGCAATTTGTTAGTGTCAGCAATTCTGGTTTTGACAAGGTGTGAACTTTGGTTTGAGGGATAGTCTTCAAAGAAGTAAAACAGTTAGTAAATATCTTTATTTGCTTTGATTTTTAGGAAAGTGAAGGTCAGTTGTTACAAAGCACTTAGGGAGACAAGCTGACAGGAAGATAAAGGGAGAACACTCCAGGAGCCAAATGATGGAAGCCTTCATCCATTCTGAGAACAACATGTTCTGGTAGAGAGGCTAAAGGTGTGTGCAATGAGTCAGGAGCTTGCTGAGGTAATGTTGTGTAAACTATTAAAATTATTTTCTTCATGCATTCTGGCCTAACCTACTCTTGCAGCGCAAACATTGTTCAGTGGTTCAGCATTTAGGAATGTCCTGCATGAGTAAGTATCAGTGCAAAAACCCTCATAAATGGCTGTTAAGACGTCCAAGGCGACTTTTAATAAACAAGTAAATATTTGATGTATTCAAAAAACATGACAGTGGCAATGAGATAAAAAAACTTCTCTAGCAATTAGGTGAATAAAGAAGGTAGGAATCACCCTGGATGACTCCAGGCAAAATGGGGTGTCTGGTGTGACTTAGTCACCCACTTATATTCCTTCACCCTATCTCCCTTAGATACCAGGCCTAGCGCAGGAAGTGCCCTTTCCCTGGGCTCCCTTCTTTGTCCATTGACCATAGTGGCAGCCCACTCAGTTACCTTGGGTCGGATACCATGCTTTAGATGGTTGAAATGAGATAAAGTAAGCCATTGCCTGAAGTCCATGAGTTCTCCTTCCACTGTTTTCTTGTATCTATCCATATACAGTGTCTCAATATAACTTTGGACTTCAGCCCATATGCATGTGTGTATGTTTATGAACACCTAGACAAGTACATTTGTCTGCAACATTTTTTAAGGATGTGATTAATCTTTAAAAAGTGCCTCTTATACATGTTATATGTTGTCTGGATACATGAGAACTTGAAAAGTAAGACATGACCTCAGTACTTTTCCAAACAATTTCAGGATTCTGTCAGCAACTGGTTTAAGCATTTCCCCCAGTAGCAGCCTTCTCTCTGTTGGATGGGTTGTTAACTGCTACTCTGTTACTGCTGAAATAAAAATCTGTAGCCCATTCCCAAAGTGTTGCAAGTGTTGAGATCAACACACAAAGAGTTTGCTGGAGCTCTAATTAGCTGAGACTGTGTTAAACACTGTCTTTCCTCCACAGCACAGCTCACAGGTAAAACTGTACAGATCTAAATTAAATATAAAGGTAAAATACGTAGGTAAAAGGTATTTACAGCTCAAAGGTAAAAGGAAAAATCTTTCCCTTCCTCTTATTGTAACTCTGATAGAGGGGGGCCATGGCTACCTAACTGCTTTTGAGGAACTGAGTACTATTCTTAGAGTGTCTGATGGCTATATTATCATTATGATTACACAAAGGTTTAAGAGCAGGAGGAGTGAGGCCTCCTTCCTACCACCTAGTTGACATTGTTTATCCAATTAAGATGAGCAATGCATTAACTAAGATTGCATATCCCCTCTGTAAGTCACTCTCATAAATCAAGAAAGGAATAGTATTACACTAATACAGTTGCCTTCTCTGTACAAAACAAAACAAAACAAAAGTGCTTTGATCCATAATTTTTTGAGGGTATTTTTATAACAATTTTGTCTTGGTTTAATCAAATTGTGCATTATCTTCAGGGGCCGAGGTTAAAAAAAAAGGTAGGTATGGCTACAAAGTCAGCAGGAATTGTCTACCAGTACAGTCAGAAGGAGCTGAGGGAGCCAAGACACCTGCTTTCATATCAGTAAACTCCTTCCTAAGAGGGAGGGATGGAGTCTGTAAGTGCTGAAGCCATTGGTAGCTGGAGGCTCTGAATTTCTTACTCTTACAGAAATGCCACACTTGCTCTCTTGCAGAGCTTCTGAGTCCAGGCTTCTGTTAATTTCTAAGCTCCAGAAGAACTTCTAGAGGCAACTGTTTCTCACTTCTGTAGGTTTGACTATACTTTCTGGTTACAGCAGGATGAAGAATCCTGAACTGAATGTTGTGCCAAGTGAAGAGACAAAAGAATATGACAAAATACCTGCAACATTAATATAAGGAACCATAAATAAGACATTTCTGTATTTCAGGTTTCATTGATTTGACACTGAATTCACAAAATATCCTACTTTTTGAAATGTGTGATTTCTGGAAAAATCAAGTTCAGTTAATCCTTTCCACTCTGTCACTTCCCCATCTCTTCACTGCCTGAGATTCCTCTGCATAACTGTGGTCTTGGAGCCTGACTTTAGCTGAGACTCTGCAAATCCCTCCTCTCAGCAACTCACCTCTAAGGAGCTCACCTTTGGACTCCTCCAGTTTCTTGGACATGACCTTGGTGCATGAGCAGCTCATCTGATGCTGTCCAGTGTTTGCTGCTCAGAGACAGTCAATAGCTTGATTTTACATAGAAGTGAAGAAGTTAAAACAAATAGTACTTCCCAAAACTTGTAGCATCTTTTTCTTTCTATGTCATATCTTTGATTTACTGAAAGACAGATTAAGTTTATGTCCATGTTCCATTACCATTAAGTAGCTCTTGACAGTGATGTTTTAACAGTGTATGAATTATACTTTCTGGAGGCTAGAGGGTTTCTTAATAGAGCTATGTCTCATATTTAAGATAGAAGGACCAACAGATTTAGGTCCTTGAGGTAGTTACAAACTCTTACGCTTTCAAATTTGGATACATTGAATACAATTTAATTTATTATGTGTGAGCTTTTAGCATAAGCCTTTAAAAAGCATATTTATGTAAATCTGATACATGGACTGTTAACTTTGATAAAAAAAGCAACTGTTTCTGCTATGCTTTACACAATTTTGTCCAGTGTCTCAGTTATTCCATCACATACTTTAGATCCACTAAGACCTGCTGGCTGCCCAAGGGAGGTGACATTGTATTCACAAATGTATTTAAAGAGCTTTGATTTTTCAACAAACTCCAATTATTCAGATCGATATTTAGCAAGGTTTGCTTATTTACAGTCTCCAAAGTCTAATGTTACATACTTTTTGTGTTGTTGTATGAGTTCTACATGTTCATTATCCCCAAAATATAGAGTAGAAAAACTAACAGTCAGTTATTTTCAATGACATTCTAGGCATTGTGAGGTTTATTGACTTTTTGTAGTTTTTATATTTTAGATGTATTATACATTTATTCCTTCTTTTATTCCTCTGATATGAGGATTGCCTTTTTTTTTTTTTTTTTCTGGATGTTGCCAGAACTTAACTGTACTTTATTTTTTAAAGTGAAATGGTACAATCTTTGATATCTGTATGGGATATGTTTATTTTCTACAACTTTTTCAGTAATCTTTGTCCAGAGATGCCTATTTAGCTTATTTCAAACTAGAATACGATCTAGAACCTGAAAGGTGCTGATAGATACTTTGCCTCAGACAGAAGGACATTTGTATAGGATTTTTTGGTACTAATATCTAGATAAACAGTACAATTTAAAACAGATCTACTGGTCCTAATTACTATCTTAACTGCATAAACTCATAATAACCTTGTAAGATCCTAAAAATTTCAATTTAACTACTATGACCTCTTTTAAATTCATCACATTGCCTGCCAGTTAAATACCATGTAGTCCTAAATCTGTGGCTGCTCATAAGTGGGAGGGCTTATAGATTCCCTTAAAAAAACAAATTAAAACTTGGGATCTCAGTCACAGCTGTGCTCAGGTCTGCAGCAAGCCCATCATATTAGAAATGTCAAAAAAGCTTCAGCTCTCATGACTTTCATCATATGGAACCTGGCAGCGAATCCAAACATCTGAAAATCTTACCACCCTTAAGAGACCCTGTGGCAGAGCATCTTCTTCCAAAGCTGCAGCCTGGGGATTGTCAAATACTGTCTTAGAAAGTAATATTTTTGCACAGCAAAGAGTCTTTTGTAAATGAGTAATACATAACTTTTCAGTTTAGAATTATGAATGTATGTATCATACATATATACTTGAGCATGTGCAGACACTATTGAAATACAATGTAGAATCTTTTCTAAATTAGGAAAATGGTATTTATTTTAGAAATGTTACATTTTGTATTTTGTTTTAAAACTGACATCAGCAGTTTTAAAACACTGTTTTTTTGTGAAGGTGTCATGGGTTTTGTCTTTAAGAAAATATGATGGAGATTTAGCTTCAAGTTACATACACTTTGATGGCTGGGTCAAAAATAAATGTAGTAACTGTGACACAGAAGTATGTTATGAGACAGAAGTCCTCAAGGGTCATATCAAAAGGATTTCTGTACTACTCGAACCAATGTAATAATCCAAGTATGTCCCATAATTCAATAGAAAACAAGCAATGCCAAGGACAGCAGATTTCAGTGTATCTCAGGAATATTAGTTAACAGTTAAAATTGAACTACTGATAAATATTTTGTGGATAAACAAATTTTATTATCCCAGGGGAGAAAATGGTGTAAAGAGTTTATTGGTATATCACTGTGGAATCTATATTTTTTTATTTTAGTTTGGAGTTTAGCAAAATAGAAATTTCTGCTTTTCTAGAACAAAACAAAGTCAAATAACTGTGAATTTCCCTGAGATTTTTATTTTGACTTTTTTTTTTCAGCTGAAACTTTTGATTTTGAAAAAAAAAAAAAATCACAGTCCTTCATTCCAATTTCAATACTTTGCAAATAGTATTTAAACAAATGGAATGAAAGTGTTTCTCAAAAATAAAATTCAAAAATTATGACAATATTATCACAAAAATGCATTTTTACATTTTTCATACAGCTTATGATGAAAAGCAATGTTTCTGTGCACTGTTTAACTTTGAATTGATAAATATTGTATATGACAGAAAAATACTCACAAAGTTCTTTGTCTGCTTTACTGATGGGTCTGATTCTGATGTTAACTATTCTTATTTACACTGTTCTAGCTCTGTCAGTTTCAGTGATGATCAGCTTGATTTAGAAAAGTAGAAGTGAAATGAAGTCTATTTTTCAGCCAGTAAGGACAAATCTGATGTTCTGTAAACTGTAAAAGGTAAAGAAAGATGTAACTACCAGCTGAATATAGACAGCCTGATGTTATGAACATGCACTTATCCAGAATGTGCTTAGCTTCATAGTGGTATTCTTGACTTATATCTTCAGCAAGTAGAGTTTGAAAATAACAATAAAGTAGAAGCAGAGTTTACAGATCTACAAAAAGTAATTTAGGAAATATCAGTCAAAGTGTTTCTAATGGGTCCCTTAAATTACAAGTACTAATAGTGTAAATAAATATGTAGACAGGTTTTTTTTTTGGTGGTGTATGGGGGTTTTTGTGGGTTTTTTTTTTGTTTGTTTGGGTTTGGTTTTGTTCTGTTTTAATCCCTGAAAAATATCGAGTGAATAGATCTTAATAACATTTGGAGAAAATAATCTAGAAAAATCAACTAGCACAGGGAAAACAACCCAGTGAAGAAACCAAACTACAAACCACATTGGTAACATGCAGATTTATGAATTTCTCAAACTAATTTTAAAAATATTATCATAAAGCATAATCTTCCCTGAATCTTAATGCAGAAGAAATTCTGTAACACCAACTCTCAGAACATAAGAGACAAAAGATAAAGACAGATGTGAGGAAAAAGTTGATACTTTGCCTCTCAAGAATGTGATAGTAGCTTGAGGGCTACTAATTCTTTCTATTCTTTGTTGTTGTTGTTGTTGTTTCCTTATTTTTATGAATATTTGTGCATACAAATCCTCAAAATTAAAGTCTGTTGAAGAAAAATTTACTCTGTGATTTAAAAAAAAAAATATGTAAAGCTGAATTAAATAATTTTCTATCAGTTTTCAAGATTTCAATATGCTTTTCAAAAGTCAACTAGTAGTCTTTCTATGACACAGAACAGACTTTATAGATTCTTTTTTTTTAATCCCTTATACCACAGTTTCATCCTAGGTTTTGAATTGTTACAATTAGGAGATATATAGTAATTCACAGCGCAGTTTACCAGCTCTGCTTGCTACAGTCCCTTCCATATATACACAGTTTATACTATCTTACTCTGTTTAGGAAAATAAAGAGAATATTATTAATTTTTAATGTACAACTTAAACTAAATTCCATGAGATTCTTAAACATTAATATGGCAAATATCCGGTTTTTATCTGTTACAGATGAACAAATTACTTTCATGGTTCAGTGTAATCCATTCATTGGTTCACAGATCCCAAAGTCCTCCAGGCAGTGTGACAAATCCACATAATTTCCCTGAGTGCTAGGTTGTGCATTTGTATCTCTGATTAAGTTGAAAGATGTGTTAAAAAACATAAAAATCCTCATGTAACCAGACAGCTCCCTATGGCTACATATCTCAGAAATCTCTGGAGCATTTTGTTATTCAAAGCAAAGTTGGCAAAGATTTACTCTCAATAAATTGATTTCATATCTGTCTGTTACAGATGGAATCATAAGGACAAGATTTTATGTGAAATTTCCTTACCCTTTGTCAACGTGCATTCCTTTTAAGAGATTCACCATCACAAATGCAGATGATATGGAGATAAAGAGACTCCCTTGCTCTTCAGAATGTGATGGATCAACAGTTCATATACAAGCTGTGTTTTGATCAAATCAAATAATCTTTTTTTTTCTAACTTTTTGAAAAAGAGGGTTCTGGATTCATGGCAAAATCGTGGTGTATATCATTCACAATGCATTAATAAATCCTCCACTGGGTATGGACCACGAGGTGTCTGTAAACAGGTACAATAATTTATGTCTTGTGACCAAAGGAAAGTGAAAATTAAGACTCGTAACTGTCAGGCATTAACTGCAAATAACTAGTTCTATGTATGCCTTAGAGTCTTTTGTTGTTTAACAGCTTTACCAAATAACAGTTTGCTACAAAATTAATTTGGTCCAGCATTTTTTTAAAGGCAGTTGTGAGGAAAGATGGCTTGTCTGTCTGAAAGTTGTAAATTCATATAAAAAAGTGTCTCAAAAGAAATTATAAATTAATATCAAAGAATGAAATTAAGAAAATTCAGACTGACAGAAGAGAAATAGTTTTCTCATGGTGATATATCAGACTTGAAACTTTAAAACAAACAACAACAACAAAAGATTGAAACATTGAAAAAAAAAAAAATTATTTATAAGGTACAACCCAGGGCTGGCAAAAGGATAGCTTAAATAATGTAATAGTTCTTTAATATTTTGAACTTCACTAGCTCTGTGATTATGAATGGATGTAATTTTAGGAGAAAGGAAGGAAAATGTGCTTTATTCAGATGACAGTGATGCTTCTGTGTGTGCATATGTATGTCTGAGAGAAAAATGCTGCTGTGAAGTTGCTCATATATACGTTTTATTATTTGAAGGAAAAATTACTTCTTTTCAGTGGAAATGCATTGAATAGGTCCATAGATGCCAGTTGCTTGACTCTGGATTGAGTTGCAGTTGCAGGATGATGTCAACAACATCTTGTATCTCTGGTACAAGCATACTCTGTGACCTGAAATCAATGAAGTACTGGAAATAGCAAAAATCTCTCCTGCCCCTATCCCTTTGTATAAAGTAAAGCATCAGGTGGCTAATGTGGTTGGCATCTTTATTACTTCTGTCGGCTTTGTGCTACTTGAGGAAATTCTAGTTTTCATGGCACAAAATGAGTTTATCTGACTGTAATATCTGTACCTTTGTCCTTTAATATTTGCTTTTTTTTTTTTTTTTTTATTCCAGGAAAGTTTGAGAATATGCAAGATCCAGCTATATCCAGGTATCTCAAAATTTATATCCTATATCCTTAATCTAAATGAATATAAATTAATTACATTATTTTCATGGTTACTGATGTGAAGAAGCTATTCCTTTTTTCTCTCACAATGGATTGATAAGATTTATTGCTAGAGTATATTTTTGCCCCTTTTTTTGCACTTGAAAAGTATTAATTTGCATGTATTTGTCTTTTTGTTCATACCACAGCTTTGTAGGTAGACCTTTATTTGTTGAAGTGCTGCTTTGTGGTGACCCTCAGAAGTACATCAATTCTATTAGATAGATTTGTGTTTAAGACACCTAAATCTGAAACAAAATTGACCCTACTGCTTCTTTATATGTATACAGAGGCTATCCGTAGCTGTACAAGGATATCAGGTGGAATTACAGTCCAGATGTACAGTATTCTGCATTCTGTATTTGTGTTCATGTAAAATAAAAGAATAATGCCTATTTACATGTTAGCATTTTAATTTTCACTTCAAGATGAAAACTATAAGTTAGCATTTTTTTCTGTTCAAAACAGCATTTCAATGCAGGTGTTTATTGCTTTTCTTGCTTTAAATAAATAAACAAATAAATAACATGAAAAAATAAATTACAACATTGAAATAGTAGTGAAGCATTTGTTCCCAGAAAGAAAATGGTAATAGATTTGTGCTGTTGTTGTTCTTAAGTACTGAACTTCTTATATAGACTTAGAAGGAAATAAAACCAAATACTAGAACTCAAAAATAGCATGCAAATAGAGTCAGTTGCTGAAACCTCTAGTGCATGAAGTCAGATTATTCTGTTGTACAACTAATTTATATGAGTACTCTTGGACACTCAGTAAGAAGCACTACCACTTTTCATTTTAAGTATTGAAAAGATCATTTCCACTTAGAAAAATTTCAGGCTCTTTTTAGAAAATGTAGGGGGTTGGCAAGGCTTTCCAAGCTGGAGGGGCTACAGGGGTGGCTTCTGTGAGAAGATGCTAGAAGCTTCTCCGATGTCCAATAGACACAATTCCAGCTGTCTCAAAGATGGACCCACTGCTGTCCAAGGCCAAGCCAATTAGTGATGGTGTTGGCACCTCTGTGATAATCTTTCTAAGAAGGGGGAAAAAACCTGCTATCCAGTAGCAGCGGGAATAGAGGAGTGACAATACGTGAGAGAAGCAAAACCACCTAGGTCAGTGAAGGAGGAGGAGAATGTGCTCCAGGCACCAGAGCAGAGATTCTCCTGCAGCCCATGGTGAAGACCATGGTGAGGCAAACTATCTCCCTTCATCCCATAGAGATTCACAGTGGAGCAGATATCCACCCTGCAGTCTGTGGAGGACCCCATTCAGGAGCAGGTGTACGTATGCACTGGAGCATGCTCCTGGCAGGAACTGTGGCCCCATGGAAAGCAGCCCATGATGGAGCAGGTTTGCTGTCAGGACTTGTGACTTTATTGGGGACCCATGCTGGAGCAGGCTGTTCCTGATGGAGTGCATCCCATGCAAAGGACCTGCACTGGAACAGTCTGTGAAGAACAACAGCATGTGAGAATGACTCACCTTGGAGAAGTTTGTGGAGGACTGTCTCCCATGGGAGGGCTCCCACACAAGTGAAGAGTGTAAGGAGTCCTCCTGAGGAGGAAGGAGTAGCAGAAACAACATGTGATGAATTGATTGCAATTCCCTACTCACCATTCCTCTACACCACTCAGGGGGAGGAGGTAGAGAAATTTGGAGTGAAGTTGAGCCTGGAAAGAAGGGAGCAGTGGGGGGGAGGTGTTTAATATTTAGGTTTATTTCTCATTACCGTACTTCAATTTGATTAGCAATAAATTAAATTGATTTCCCAGAGTTTAATCTGTTTTGCCAGTGATGGTAGTTGGTGAGTGATCTCCCTGTCCTTATCCTGACTTACAAGACTTTCACTATACTTTCTCTCCCTAGTCCAGTTGAGGAGGAGGAGAAAGTGAGTGGCTTGGTGGCCACCTGGCAGCCAGTCAAAGTCAACATACTACGGATGCTTTTTTGTAATCTTGTTATATGACCTTGGATTCAGCAGGAAAGTAGCAGTTTAATTAAACATCATTGCATTGCCATTAGTACCAGGTCATTACCTGGTACTTAGCTATTGGCATCTTGACACCTTGTAGGAAATAAAGTTGAATTCTGGTAGCAACAATATAACAAAATTTATCATGAGGTCTTCTGGGAGGGAACATGTTTTTATTTTAAAACAAGAAACGCTGAATTCACTCTCATACACATTCTCATAACAAGCAAAGCATGAGTTTTTCCAAGGATTTTGTCCAGCATTCAAAGATTAAGAGACATGTACCTAGGTGTGCTGGCCATGATTCCTTGTCACGACATGGAGGACAGGAAGCACTGTATTGAGTTACTGTTATGTCTTTTGGCTTCTTCCTAGATTAGCAGCCATGATAGTTTTTGATGTCATTTAAAAATCCCTTATGAGTTGACCTCATTTATTTATTTTTTTTCTCTCAGTCCTGTCCAACCTAGTTATCTTTTGGACTAATTTGCTTTCCTTTGTCTCTGTACCCTTGTGTTATAACATGCTTATCCTGTTCAGGGCTGTCCTTAATTTTCTTGTTCTGAGCACAGTGCATGTACCATTGCAGGGATCTTCTTGACCTGCATATCTAGGTGCCATAAACACTATTATTCTTACATCCCTTTTCTGCTGTTGCCACATCCAGACACTCCCATAGATTGTCCAGTCTCACTTCTATTGCAGTTTTCTGCAAATTGGAAGAATATTTTTGGAACCACTTTGAAGTTGCACTGTATGTATCAGCTGAAGTGTTAAAGCTTTACTAGGGGCAATAGAGTCAACCACTCTAACAATAAAGGCTGAAGTCTTGATCCTTTCTTTAGAGGGCCCAGAAGAAGGTGACCATTTAAGCAGTTTTAGTACATTATTGAACAAAACAGGAAAACTATTCATAGACAAATATCCAGGATGTCAGCTGATTTTTAAAAGAAACAAGATTTGAAGGATCATTTGTTCTTTGAAAAGGATTTTGACAATTGGCGGTCTAGGATAGACCTTTTTTGTGACTGATTGTTGGTTTTATGTTTTTAAACATGCTATGGAAATCAGGAGATTTTTGAAAGGACCTCATATTTGATAACCTTGCATTAAATATATCCATATATTTTATCATCCAGAAGATTTTACTAAGTAGATCAAAATATATGGTCTGTTCTAAAAAGAGTTGAAATTGAAAAATAATTTCTATAATTACTCAAACTAGTCAGATCTTATAATATGATCTCTTGCAACCTAAATCTTTGAAGGTATATGTACTATTAATAATGGTCTGCAGGATAATGTGACATTAGTAGTAATAATTTAAAAATCACGCCTTCATTGGCAGATTAAAATAATCAAAAAGCCTAGATGATACTAGTTTAAGCAGTGGTGTGTAATTTATTTATCCTTCATTCAAGACCAGATTTTTTTTATGAACTTAAGCTGTGAGTATGGTCACAGCAGTTAAATTTCCTGCATCTGTAAAACCACAGTTACAGTGAAAGAGAGCAAATATGAAGAATATAATTTAATAATAATTTTAAACTATTTTCAACAAGCTGCAAATACAATTGTAGAAATGCACTTTTTTTTTCAAATTACTTAGTTTTAAAGAATTTACATGAACTTGGGCATCCTTGAGCTGCAGTTTGTATAACCCATTTTGTGAGTGTATTATGCCAGTGTTGTCCTCTTTTACCATTAATCTGCATAACTATAATTAGAAGTTTGATCTGATTAAAGAAAAAAGCATAATGCTAACAACTGTTCAAATAAGAACCAAATGTTTGAGGTTTTCTTTTTTAAAATTCCTGTAAGTATTAAAGGAAGACAAAATGTCATACAAAAGCATTTAAAAACCCTTCCATAGAACCATCAGAGATATACATACATAGTGTTCATATGTATTCTTTTATGATATAATTTTCTAAATTCTGCCAACTAATCCTAATGTGTATAGTGATACATCATGGACAGATGAATTAGTGATTACTTATTGACTGGGAAACAGCATATTTTTGGTGCCGTAGAAATATTAAAAACTACGTAACAACATTAATGAGTTGTAAGTGATACAGTGCTAACTGTGGAAATTTTCATAACTTTATGACAAAGCAGCACATTTTTAATAATTTTTTTTTAATTTGAATAGACAACTGACTGAAAATCCTGTTATGGAAAAATCTAGTGGAGTTTTTGTTGCGTTACTATGTGATAATTTAAGATATGCAGAAGGTAATAGTGTAATTTCATAGGTAGAGAAGGGTCAGAAAGGATTAATAGTGAAATCGTACAAATATACATTTTTCAAGTGCAATGTTAATTTAATTTAATAAAGGATTTTTAGAACACATTCATTGTCTTTGAAAGTGACTAGAATTCAAGTTTGTTGGGAGGAGAGTGTGTGTGTCTGCATTTCTTTTTTAAATTAACTGAAACTTGAACTGTAAATGTCAATTTTCAAGGATTTAAGCACTAAATTATTAAAAGATTAGTACATATTATTTAACTCTTGTAATAAGAATTGTCTCATGGAAGACTCCTATCTGCAAACCAAATAACAGCAGGTATAAAATTTGAAGACAAACTGATGCAGTGCTTAAGAGTTTTTTCTGCATTTTCTGTTTTCTGATTCTCTTTACATTTGATGATGACTAAATGAACTTAAGTCTTTGAATTTTTACAAAACAAAGGCTGAATGAAATACCATACCTCTTTCAAAAGTGATTTGAACAGCTTTGATCTTCTGTGTGATTTGTAGGTGAAGAGTTTTCAGGAGGTGATCCAATTTTTCTGGTTTTTTTCTCCACCTCAGGTTCTCCAAGTCCTTAAAATATGTTTTTTAATATGAGCTATCCTAAATATTTTTTTTTTCTGGACTTGATACTTTGAATGCTGGGCTGTCAAAGACAAATTTCTCACTGACTTCTGTGCTGAAAGAGCAGTCTGTATTTTACCATGTTCTCTCTTTCTGTATTAAAAAAAAAAAAGCTGTTAAAGCTTCTCAGCATTATTATTCTGAATGCTAATTCTTTCCATCAAGATAAAATTGGAATAATTGGAATAAAAGGACTGAAAATGCTATTGAGTTACTGTCATGAATATCTGCATGTCATTGTAATGACTGATAATATCAGTGAAAAAGAAACAAATGTAAGACATACTTAGATCACATGCATACACGAACCAGTAAAATATGGAGAAAGTTGGAGAATGTAAGAGTTAAATGATAATGATGATGTTGAACAGCATCAGACTTGCCCTGGAGTTGTTGGAAAATATTTTGAAAATATGTCTTGCAGTTTCTCATTTATGAAATTGGTTTCTAAAATGTGCATAAATTAAAATAATTCACAAAACTATCTTTTTATTGCTTTTCATTATTCTATGAAGAATGGAGAGGAATTATAATTAACAATTTTAAACCACTATGCCTTCAGAATAAAAGCTTGCAACTCTATGTAAAACAAGAGATGCTTGTGTCCCTTTTTGGCAATCTTTTCATATATAGAATATACATAGGCAAAATATTTACAGCCTCTCGGCCCACTGCTAACTCATTTTCACGATTTTCCATATCACTTATGCTAAATGGATAAGCCAGATAAACAACCACAAACACTGAAGAATTTATACACATATAATATCTCCTCCTATTTTAATGGGTAAATGGCATTCATGGAATCTTAAAATTCTATTTTAAATTATGAATTAATAAGGTAGAACAAAAATTCTACACTGGACAAGAACTAGAGGGTTTAATTTCTAGAAAATAGTTTTATCATGTGACATAGGAAACATAGGGATTGTGATAAATGGGAGAGCAGAATTGTGCAGCATCTATTTTAAGCAAAACATAACCTCACAGTACTACTGGTAAGGGTTGAGTGGTTATTTCACATCCACCAGAGTCTTTACCAAAGACTTTTAAAAAATTAAAAAATTTTCACAGGTTATCCCTATATTGGTTGAGAACAGAACCAGATTTCCACATGAGAAATAAAGAGTCTAGAATAAAGTAGACTGGGTTTGAAACTTCGGAACTCGTAAACATTTTTGAATGTGGACATCTGGTAGTCATTAAGCTGTAATGCAGGAACACAAGTTCTATACTACATGGTTGTGTATTTCTATAGGTATGAATATCCACGCATATATAGGAGCATGTAAAAGAGCATTATCTTATAGGATAACAATGGGTCAAAGTTATCTTAATATGTCAAATATTAAAACATTTTACTTTCCATGTGTTTATTTATATTTACTGATATGGGCAAAGGAGTCATATTGTGTTAATTCTAAATCTAAAAAAATATGCAAACACTGAGGTGACAATTCCTGTGGAAATTCTTGGATTTGATAGCATTTTTATGGCTTATCAGTGTTGGCTGCAGAGAACATGAAAAATCCTTATTTTCTGTTTACATAGAATCTAAAAGCAAATTAATAAATCACCCTACCTCCCCTGTTTTGTTCTCTTCCTTGCATTCATTATCTAGCCTTTGACATACTGGAGTAACTTTGTATATTATTACTTCAGGGGCAAATCTTACCCTTCATTTCCACCTTATGGAAACACTTGCCAACCTAGAATTCTTCAGTCTAGTCATGGAAGTGTTATTAAGATTATATGGATCATCTCCTTACATCTTCCAGATCAGCTTCACAACTTCACAGAAATTTCCTGCATGATATGCCTTTGAAGGAGTATTAGAGGCAGAATCCACTTGTTAATACTTCCCCTCAAGCAGCTGCTGACACTGCTGCAGTCTCTGAGTTTCAGTGACATTTTCAATATAGGTTAGAATGAGGAGTATTTTGACCTAGAGAATAATTTTCTTGTGCTAAACCACAATATGCATGGACCTGACCTCATCTGGTACTCTTTTTTATCGCTTTTTTTTCATAACATAGGCATCACTCTATTATACTCTTCTGACAAAGTACTTTGATATGAATCTTGTTACTACCTAACTATTGTTATGTTTCCAAGAAACTAAATACAGAATTTACCTATGACCATAAGATATTCTCATATAGAAACAAAAAAAACCCCAAAACTCTGTGTGAGGAATCTCTGACAGGACTTCACAGAATGACAGAATGATAGGGTCTGGAAGTGACCTCTGGGGATCTTATAGTCCAACCCCTGTGCCAAGGCTGAACCTGCCTAGAGAAGGTCACACAGTAATGTGTCCAGGTGGGTTTTGAATGTCTCCAGACACAAACTCCACCACCTCTCTGGGCAGCCTGTTCCAAAGCTCCATCATCCTTATGTGATGAAACTGACACATTCACATTAGGATTTTAGTTAAGATCAGAGAATCACTTTCAAGGTGAATCTCTCAGCTGCCTTACTGCACATGTTGATGTCACAAAGGCGCGTGCTGGCATCAAAGGACAGTCACCCCTTTAACCTGACTGTGTGGTCCTGGCCTGCCTACCTCAGGCACTCTGGCTGCTTAGAAGCATATGATTCGTGGGACCAAACCAGTTTTAGCATAACAATCTCTGAAACTTGTATAGCATCAATATCAGGTCCCCAGCACCTACTGTTTAGCTCTACCAACCTACTCCTGCTATGCAGCACTACTTGCTAATTCTAAAAGCAGTGAACTGTCCTACATCAGTCTATTGTACCACCAGAAATATATGCTAGTCTGATGAAACTGCCAGCAGTGTTACTGTGCAAGAGGAGGAAGCAAATTGTTTTAATCTAGCTTTAGCTTGATTATCTGCATTTCCTGAACCTTGAGTCTGTGTTTCTTAGTCTTTACTATGAGAATTTGGGGATTGTGATCACTGGTTAAGAGTAGCAGTTCTACAAACATTTGAATTTCTCACTGGAATAATACAGATTAGATCTAGATAATTCATTTGTAAATACAGCCCTTGAAATGTGAAAAACATTTCAGAAGCACAGAAGAATAAGGAAATTAATATTTCCAGTTTCCTGAGAGGCTGTTACTAAATATAGTAAGAAAAATGAATGTATTTGTTATAGCCCTCTAGTTATGTGTACTGTGAGATGATTCTGTCATACAAATTAGAAAATCAAAGCATCTATTGGGTTGTTAAGGTAATGCTCTTCTCAGGGTATCCTTTCTACAAAGTGATGTCTAGGTATTTGTATAGTCCTTTAGTCTTCCAAATTTCACACCAGGACACTCTTCTGTAATTGAATGCATATCATTCTGAGATTGCTTTACAAGTGATTGGCACTCTCGTAAGAATGTATTTATAACATAGCTCTGGTAAAACAAACAAGTATACTCAAATTAGATCCTGAGGAAGCTAATTTTATTTCACAGCCACTGCAGTACATCTGTCATTCTCCTCACTGTTGCTGTAGTGTTGTCATGCTCAAGCATATACCCCATAAAAGCTTATCTCCAGCTCTAACCTGTGTTTTATTCTTTGCTTCCTCTTAACTGCCTCCATGTAAACCTCTTATGTCCAGTGTGTATGTGCTTCAGCTCCGGATTCACCTGCATGAGGTTTTAAAAGAATTATTGCAACTGCTGGAGATATGGAAGGAACCATGATTTTTCTTTAAAGAAGAGTGTTTTGGTTTTTTTCTGTCCACCTTGTAATGAAAATGCAGCCATCATTTGGGTTGCTGAGACAAGAAACCACTAGAAGATATTGTCTTGCCATGCAAAAGGGTACAGCAGGAGTTTGCTTACCTTTGAAACTTCTAAAAGCAATATGGTTTAGGGAGAAGCATGTGAAATCTACAGGTATTAAAATGTCTTGAGAAAGTTGGTAGAGTTGAGTATCAAATAAAAGCCATGTACCTGATATATGTACATGTTATGATACTTCATTTTGGGTTTTTTTTAACTCATTTAAACATAAAACCCTTGAAGGCACAAAATATAAATTACTCGGTGAAATGATATCTCATGCTACCTGCTGTTATAATTAATTGCTCACAATCAACGAACTCTTATCTTTTTCATATCAATACTATTAGTATTACTTTGTTTATTAGTGTAATTTGGTGTTATTCTTTTTTCTTTCCAAAGTAAAATGCACCATGATATGCTCTAAAATGAATAAGAAGTTTAATTATTTTTTTTCCAAGGAAAACCATTTAATTTAAGTTTATACTCAATACTCCTGTAGAATGCATCACTGTTATAAAAAGGCAATTTTGGTGTATGAGCAAAA
Source organism: Megaceryle torquata (assembly GCA_024611175.1). Classification (NCBI taxonomy): domain Eukaryota; kingdom Metazoa; phylum Chordata; class Aves; order Coraciiformes; family Cerylidae; genus Megaceryle; species Megaceryle torquata. The sequence goes on from JANIJG010012344.1 coordinate 35,290, forward strand.
TAACTGAAAACTCTGCTGGATGTCTATAGTTAAAATACTCAACTGTCAGTAAGTTGATACAGAAGGAATTAATCAGTGTCTTACAGTCCCTATTTTTTTCTCTCCTTATTCCTGGTATTTCACCTTAGTTCATAGACTCGTTTTCCAAGTCTCCTGTTTAACGATTGTTCTCCTCTTTAACTTAACTTCCCTTTTTCTAAACCATTCCCTGCTTTTGTCTTGACCCTCAGACACTTCCTTGAACATCTAACCTCTGAATCATATTTAGCAAATTACTGATTCCCTTTTGAACAACAGGGAAAGGTCCCATACTCAGCTATCACAATAATATATCTAATTGTATAGCATCATTCAAATTCCATCTGAGTAAACACATTTCAATCTTCATAGTCTTTCAACTGAGATTATCCCATTGCTAACCTATGCTTTTCAAGCAAGTTTATAGACTCACTAGCGATAATGTCAATTATTGTCTCACTGTGCTCTTTGGGATGGTATTCTGGGCTATTCTGAATGTGACTCCTAAGCTTTCATAAAACATAGATCTTCTGATTTTGTTAGATAGATACTTAAATTACTTTATTTGTTTAAAATTTTTGAATTTAAATCTGCTCTTCTCTCTTTGCCTATTTTTAAAAGACAAAACTATTTCATTTACTACTTTGAATTTTGGTTTTATGCTAATATTTTAATATTATTATCTTTAAATTTAAGAGTGAGTTTACAGCTTTTTCACATGTACATTAGTCCACAGTGCTTCCTACTATAAAATGTCTTATTTTGTTCATTTCAGTCTTGGTTGTTTTATGATGGAGAACAGCCAGTCTGTACAGAAGTCAAACATCATTACACTCAATTATAATTAGTCTCTTCTTCCATTTTCACAAGAATGTACCTCATTCATTTTCATTGTTTGACTGCATCTAACATTTCTATTTGGTCTTTCAGGATAGTCTTTCTGGGCATGAGATTAATTCCATTAGGTCTTTTCTTGATCTTGACCTCAAGTTGCTTCCAGATCAGCTTTCTGATATTTAATTCTGAACCTTCTTGATTTTGATTATATGTTCATCTAATCTGCAACCTCTGGATCACTGTCAGGGAGTGGAAGGGACCTCGAAAGATCATCCAGTCCAACCTCCCTGCCAGAGCACGATCACCTACACTAGATCACCCAGGAACAAATCCAGGCATGTTTTGAATATCTCCAGAGGGGGAGACTGCACCACCCCCCTGGGCAGCCCGTTCCAGTGCTCTGTCACCCTCACTGGGAAAAAATTTCTTCTTATGTTTATGTGAAACTTCCTATGCCTCAGCTTCCACCCATTACGCCTTGTCCTATCACCGGGCATCACTGAGAAGAGCTGACACAAATTGCACAAGTCCATTCAGCTGGATACATAAAGGAAAAAAAAAAAAAAGGCAAACCAAAAATCACGGTGAGAGTGATTAAGCACTACATCAGGCTGTCCAGAGAGGCTGTGAGACCTCCATCCTTGGAGTTATTAAAAACTTGACTGGACATGGCCCTGAACAACCTGACTTAACTTTGTTATTGGTCCAGCTTTAAGAAGCATATAGACTAAGTTGACTTAGTACCTTGAAACCTAAAGCATTTTATGCTTCAAAACTATTTCAGGATCACTGTCTACCATTACTCATGGTGTATTCAAGCTGCCTGGTTTTTTCCTGAGGTTGAATTAATTCAGCTTCCCATCTGGACCACACTGAGTTACTAAAAAGCCTATTACCTCCCATTTGGTCTGCTGTTGATACCTTTTTCCACAAAAGTTGCTCTTATGATAGCTATTAAGTCTGCATTTTTGACCTTTTCATGTCAATTACACCCCTGTACCCCCTAGAAATAAGTGGCCTGAGTATTACTGATTGAGTAACTCAAGTCTTCCCATAAATTATCATGCTATTGTGTAAATGGCTGGGCTCCTATACCTGCAGATTGAACCAGGGTCTGGACTGAGACTTCGATCCTGGCCACTGTCCTAAATAACCCCTTACAGCATAGCAAGATGCACATATAAATGTGGAATTCTTCTACATTGTCCATCAATTTGCTTTTCTTCCCTGCAATGAGCAGGGACCTCTTCAACCAGATCAGGTTGCTCAGAGTTCCATTCAACATGACTTTGAATGTTTCCAAAGGTGGCACATCTGCAACACCCCTTTGGAACCTATTCCAGTGGTTTACCACCCATATCATAAAAATTTCTTCACTGTGTCTAGTCTATATCTACTCTTTTTTGGTTTATAATAATTATCCCTTGTCCTGTTGCTATAGGCCCTGATAAAAAGTCTGTCTCCAATGGACAGGGCAGCATCTCTAGAGATCACCTAGCCCAACTACTGGGCTCACCAGCAGGGTCAGCTACAGCAGGATGTCCAGTTTTGTTCTGAATATCTCCAATGATGAAGACTCCACAGCCTTTCTAGGAAACTTGTTCTAGAATTCAATAACCATTGGAAAAAAAAAAAAAAAAAAAAAAAAAAAAGAGAGTTTAATTATACTACTTCCCTCATTTTCACTCCCTCCCATTAAGTATTTCTGAGTCTTGTCTTCTCCAGGCTGAACTGCTACAGCTCTTTTAGCCTTTCCTCATACATCAGGTGTTCCAGTCTTTAATCATCTCCATCATCCTTCACTTGATTTGCTCTATTATGTCCATATCTCTGTTGTACTGTAGAGCCTAGAACTACACCCAGTACTCCAGATGTGAGTGAGGTGCTGATCAGAGCTAAAGGATCACCTTCCTCAACCTGTTGGCAGTGTTCTTATTAATGCAGCCTAGAATGCTGTTCACCTTCCCTCCTTAAGAGTACATTGCTGACCCATTTTATTTATTTCTTATTACATCAGGAGGCTTAGTTAAGAATTTAATTTATTTAAATTATTAAAAAAACTTACTAATTGGCGATACAACTCATAAACAATGTTATAACATTTTTCTTCAAAATTGTAATGAGGGCTCTGAGATGGAACTATTGCAATGTTTATGATCAACTGTATTTTTTTCAGGGTTATCTGTTTTCAAGTTTCTAAAAGATGTGTCAGTGTCAGGGGAATTATGTAGCATGCATGGTCTTAGTGAACCACGTATAGCATACAGCTTTTAGTTATAACATTTTATATGATGATCAGAAAAAGTATTTATTTCTCTATCTGGATTTTTATTGGCATTTATCTACACTAACTGTGATGGTGGTCACATTGGTTGTAATGACATGTCTTCTTTGCTGAAGGAAGACATGTTACAGACACATTTGAGGAGACATTTTGGACTGGACAGAGTGGTATAAATTTCAATTTGATAACTTCACTCTGCCCATATAACACATCTTTCTTCCACTAAAATATTTCTTCATCCTTCACATATCACTCTTATTCCATCAGTTGGGAATTCCTTAGTAACCCATTCAAGATTGAAAACCGAAGTTACTCAGATACTCATACTAGCAAAATGTATTAAAAAAACAAACTTAAATGTCATTATCTTTCTTCCCTGCATATAGCCAATACAGAATGTCCTCTATGTTTCATTAAATCTATATTTATGGATCAGAGATTTATTTTATTTTGCTTTTTTTTTTTTTTGAAAGATGGTAGAAAAAAAGAAACTGAGCAACATCTTGTCACTATTTTACTGACAGCATGAAATTGTCTTGCTCTCCCAGAGGTTAATAAGAAAAAAAAAATCTCTTATCAGACATCAAAGAAAATGCAGAATTATCACAACAGCAAGCAATATTCTTTCATTCTCTAATAATAAGTAGTGCACGTTGCTACAGGAAACAAATGTGCCCAACTGAATAGATAAATCCATAAATAAAAGCAGACTTTTTGCTTTAGCTAAGAAGCAAGCTGAAAAATGCTCTGTGTGTGGCTGGAGCCAAACTACATTAGTAACAATGAGCTTTGCTATAAAGCACACTGATTTTAGTGATCCTTTAGCTCTATCCACTAACACATGGAAACTTGTAAGAGAAAGCAAACCCCTGATTGAAGAACTCTCTGTTTTAAGAGAAGAGGAATACAAAACACTGATAGACAGTATTTTCAGTTTAACTTCGTAGCTAGAAAAGGAATAGAAAGTATTAGGATCCAATAAAAGGGTTCAGGCCTTTTTCAGCAGGCCTTAGAGAGAATGTATTGCTTAAGTCCAAAATGGTGTTGCTGTGAAACCACTCATCTGCTTCTTAGCTCTGGAATTTCATAAGCTTTGCATGCACCTTACTTTTTCTTCCTTTAAGCTTTCCCAAACTTAAGAGTTGAACCTTTGTACCTTCCTGAATAAGTACTGTAACCATTATCCTGATAGAGAAAAACAAAAGTTTTCTTCTGGATGAAGAAAGAAATGAGTGAGCCCTGACAGTGCTAAAGGATCAAGGATATAGTTCATATTTTCAGGGCAACGTTCAGTGCTATGAATGCTGAGTACTTCATGTGTCTTCATAGATTTGTGTGGGTAGAAGTGAGGTACTCAATATACTCTGTTCTTTGTTCTTTTCTTACCCAATGGTCTGTTCCATGCTGTGTTTGGAGGGCAGCTAATTGCCTTCCCAGGGTCTGTTCAAAGGTGCCAAAGTCATGCCTAAGACTTTCAGTCCTTACCTTGGGGCAGGTGGTTAACTGCTGGGGTTTGGGAATCCCAAGCAGCTTGAACAAAAGGTAGCTCATTGGGGTCATGATAATGTTAGGCAGACGGTTGGGCTTGACGACCTTGGAGGTCTTTTCTAACCTTAATGATTCCATGATTCAAAAAGAATCTGTTGAATATCCATCTTCTGAGCTCTGCCTTTGCTTTTGTCATGAATCATCTTAATTCTCAATGAATACAGGCCTTAAAAAGATCTGACTTGTTTTCCTGTCATAAAAAGCCTAATAAACCTTTTTGATTCAAGGATTTTATTTCGTTTCAGATTTCTTACTTTAAAAATGCTCTATTAATTTCACTTGATTTCAGTTTGCTGATACTTTGCTTCTCAGTTCCACTTAGCATCAAATAAAACACTAAATAAGCTATCAGGAGTTATTCTGGACTTTCAATAATAATTTTATAAAAAGGCCTAGCCCTTGTAATGCCAGAAATAAGCTTGGGCTTCACTTTGCTAGTACTAATTCTTTTTTACCTTGAATGCCAATGAAGTCTCTGAGCTTTTTCCTCTAGAATTGTTATATTTAACATTGTTATCACACCAAGAAATAAACAATTGGTTAAGGAAATGGGTGAGAGTTGTTCTCAGTGCTACAGTGCTGAGTCAGTCATGCAGAACTAATTTCCTGGCTGTCTCTGAATACACATAAAGCTGCTCTGTAGCTGCTGCTGACAATGAACTAGTGACTGGAAAAAGGAATCTTAAACACAGTCACATCTCTTGACTGTTAAAATCCTTTACACAAAGCATGCTGATCTGATGTACTGTAGTAAGAAGTATCCTTTTATTTTGAGTTTTTCTAAAAGCAGTTTTAATACCTGAAGAGGTTGCTAAGTAACCAAATGCTTCCAAAATAAATCTTTCTTGTTAATAAAACTGTTTGGGTTTTTTTGATGGTGGTTTTGTTGTTTTGTTTTTGTTTTTTTTGGTGGTGGTTTTGGGGTTTTTTTTGTGTGTGTTTTGATTGTTTGTTTATTTGTTCTTTTAATTATTGGAAATGCAACATTGGATATTGCATAATGGAAAAAATCCCTTAACAATAGAAGATTATCACAAATAACTGAGGATGTCTCATTTATGTGGGGACAATATTAATGGTTACTTTTAATCAGAAAATCTGTATTTGAATAAAACTGCCCAACATTTTAGAAGCAAGATGCAAATGACATTAAGCTGAAAAAAGGGACACCCTTGTTTCTTTAGTTACATCATATGGTGCAGAAAAGTAGAATTTGTCTGTCTTTAATATATGATATTTAAAGCAAACTCACAAATATTTTTGCTTTCAGAAATAAAGTGAATTTCATAAAATGGTTCTTCAGCACAAATATCCTCAAACAATCCACCAAAAGTAAGAGAAAAAATAAGTGCATTCACGTACATAGATTAAGACTGAAAGCAAACAGAAAATGCCCACAAGTAGCAATACTGCTTCTAGCTTAACATAGATCTAATATTATTCTTTGGATAAATTTTAATGGCTGGTAGAAGATGAAGGTGGGAGGAAAGTGCACTCAAATCCAAGTTTGCAGTGTTACAGCCCACACAGGGATGCAAATGAAGATTTGGACACAGGATCTGTTCAGTGAAGCAGAAGGTTTTACTGCCCTCTAGTAAAATGCAGTTACGAAACCGTCTTTTAAAATGTATTCATGCTGAGTAAACCTGTTCAGTTACTGTTACTGAAAATGCGATTAGTCTTGGATTGTCATGTCATTGTTTTCATAGTCAAAGAATAAAACATTTACATTCAGTCTAGAATGACTTATTTTTGAATTAAGGAAAATAACTATAATAAAGCATAAAAGCAAGGTCTCTGTGGCTGCATCTGCATGAACAAATCTCATGCCAAATTTTCAACAATGTTATTAGCAAAAGCTTAAGTGCTGACACTCCCTGGAAAAGAACTGAGTTTTTATAGTACAGTGCAAAAATTCCTGAGTCCTAACTACAGGGGAACTTACCCTGTTGTTAACATTATACCAGCACTAAATTAGCAGCTCAAGAGAAAGCGCGATTTGTGTCCTTTAATTTCTGGCAGGAGCAACTCTGAGAATGAAATGACAGCTGAACCCTTTACATGGTGCATAGATAGCACTGTAAAGAACTGGAAGAAGATAGTTGCGGGGAAGTTGTAGATTTTCAAATGTGCAACAGACAGTAAAAAAAAAAATATATATCAGGTTTTGTTGCCACGCACATAGCTGTACCATGCAGTGCTGTACCGCTGTATTATTACTAACAAGGATGACATTAAAGGATGTGTGAGGCTGTCATCTTAAAATGCCTGACACTGATGGTGATTGTAACTGTGCACACTGTGACTCGTTAAGTAGTGCAGTCTCTGCTTCTCAAATGGCAGCAGGAAAAGTACTTGGGAAAGGGCAAGTATAACTGCAACCTCACAAAATATATAGTGTTTTCCTTCCTGCATCTTGGTTTTCTTTCTTTCTTTAGTATTTTTTTCCTCAGATGTGAAGTACAAAACTAGCAGGTTTTTCTGTAGTCACATGGCCCCTCTGGGAAAATTATATTTGCAATTCTCAACATCAGTCACTGAAAGGTACAAATATTCTGTCAATTCTACCAATGCTTTTGTATAAAGGAATGCTCAATCTCCATGTATTCTTGTTTGTATAGCTTCGTAAATATTCAAATGCCAACGGAAAACAGGGTTGGAAATGGGGGAGTACTTCTAAAGTAAATATAAATTAAAATAAACATGAGGAAATAGTTTATGTTAATTCATAGAAAAGCTCAAAATAGAGGGTAGTGTAGCTCATTTCTTCTACCTTATGTTCTCTTCTGACAGGGAGTCTATCTTGTCCAAGGGCCACCACAGAGGAGGGACTTTCTGACCTTTCACTTGAGCCTTGTGTACTGACTCTCAAGGTCAATACATAACCTGAGTGTAGCAAATCAGTCCATTTCTGTCTTGTTTGATGGTGCTGGTATGGGATCATGGACCCACGGCTGGTTTCTTCTTTTCTCTTGAGACCTGCTTGGAAGTGGGTGAGCAATCAGGATCTCAAGTGCTCCAATACCTTGTTCAAATTAGTAACAGATGCAAAAAGAACAACTATTGAAATATTCTTCAGCATTTATTATGACATGATGGTTCTTAGGTCATTTTACAATCCAAATTAATGGATTCCTAGAAAAAGAGGTCTGGAAAAGGCTGTGGGACACAACCTAATGCAAAGTCTATATAGAAAGTCGAATCATTTGTACCTCAGTCACGGTTGACAAATGCTGACACTTACTAACCTGTCCTTGAAAGCCTCAAATAACAGCTACTCCAGAGCTTCCTTTTTTAAACACCATAGTGTTTTTTCTTAAGGTATATTTCCCTCCTTTCACTTAAAATTTCTTAAATAGAACAAAATCTATTACAAAATTATTTTTTTCCTCCAAAACCAAATTCTTTAAGTAGATTAAGTAAAGAATTGAAAATGAAAGAGTCCAAAGAAATTCCAGGAATACTTTAAATTATATTGTGACGATGCGGTCCATTCATTTCTTGTCTTTGGATCTCTCTGAGTTTTTAAGCCCTCACCAGGTCAAATTACATGACAAGATCATAACTAGATCTGAATTACAAACAGGCTTCTATTGATGTGTTATAAAGATGTAAACATTTTCCAGTTGTGTATCCTATCAAATTACAACTTTTGGAGTATTTTTAGGAAAATAAAACTGCAAAGGACATTTTACTTCCCTCATGGTTACTGTGTAAGCTACAGTTTCCTCTCTGTCCATTGAGTATTTGATTCACAATCATGTCCTTATGCACAATCTCCTTTGTGAACATTTGATGAGGAAGGCACTGCTGTGTAAATGGGGAAACACATATTCTCATTTCTGCTGTGCCTGATTTAGACCAGAAGAGTGATTTTCAGCCTTTGTTCTATAGACCTCTGTGGTTTGAAGAACAGCAAATAGAAAAGCTAGTCCATGTATGCTGTAGAACTGTAGAGACATGAAATTTCTGAAGGGGTTGGTATCTCCTTGGGGAAATTTATGAAGGTAAACAAACTGAAAAAGACTGATAAACTCTGGACTAGAAATTTGAACAAATCACTCTCAATAGTGTCTCAGATCTCACACTATTTTTAAACTTGTGTGTTTTCACTTCATAGGAAGGATTGCGTATTCACTGAGGGGGCAGGGGCAAAGGCTGATAATGCCCTTGTCTTTTAAGTCTCTGCAAAAAATAGGTATGGAACTATTTAGACCAACTTGAAGAGCTTGAACAGATGCTTATCTAGACCTTAGAGAGTGTTGTATTATTTTTATTCTTTTTTTTTTTTTTTTTTTTTTAAACTCAATACTCTATAATAATAAAAGGAAATCTGATAAAAAACAAGGGAATGATGAAAATGAAATCACTTTCAGAAGAATGGTGAGATTAAGCTTTCTGTATATTTATGAATCCTGAAAGAATGCTCGGATGAAATCAGCATCACCAATTCACTCCCCTCATTCTCCCCCATACTGTGAAGTCTTTCTGAATCAGTAGCAAAAATAGGAATGATCGAATCAGTGCAGCTGTGAACATTACAAGATGCACACTCCAACAAACATAAAATGCGTGAGTGCCTGGTGAGCATTAGGAAATCTGTCACTATGAACAATTGAAGGTGACAAGTTTAAATAGACCGAGGAATTCCAGTGTTAACTTACTTTCAAATAAGATATTTTCAAAATTGTCATGAGCAATGTTTTTTACTGAAGATTAGCTGCATGAAAAATAAACTAATATAAATTTGCTTTAGGTAAATGAAAAAAAAAAAAGATTCTGGGGAAATTATTAAAAATGGAAACAAGAACATTTCTGTGCTGATCACTTCCTTTTTAGAACTTTCAAGAACACCTTTCCATACTGTAAGGGCTGGGCAACTAACCCAACATTACAGCTTCCCACGTGGTGATGAAGGTGCCTCACCTAGAAAAAAATATCCTCACTTTTCTGTTGTCTTGAAAGAAATGAAAAAATCTGTGTTTGAGAAGTCTATCTTTTTCCACAAGAACTTATGAGAGTCCTATGTGCAACTGATTCCATTCTGAAAGAGCTCAAGCCCTGCAGCAAGTCCACCTAGCATATTGGCTGGCACAGCAAAGCAGTGAACATGGAGGAGGAACTATTAAAAGCATTAGAAGCAGTCTAACTCCACTGTATTTTGTTCTTTTGTGAGTTATTTTAGCTTGTTTAATTCATGGAGAAGACAGGAAATTACATTGAAGGCTAAGGACAATGGGACTGTTTTGAGATACCTAATACCACTCTCAGTGAACAGATGGATGGTCTGAAAGGAGAAATAAAAATTATATTTTCTCAAAGCAACTTTGAGCTTCAGGGAACTGGGTCAATTGTTGTCTGCTACATTTGTGTGTATAGTCTCCTCTGTAAAGCATCTAAATGCCTAGTGCCCCTTTAGCACATAATTTCTGCTTGTTTAGCTATCAAAATAGTATTGTTGATTATAGTCTTTAACTTTAGCCTAAATGGTAAAAATAGAATGCCAATGAAATCTTTGTAATATCTGTGAACATAATAAGGGTAAAGTGTCAGAAAGTAAGTTTCTTTTTTTTCCTACCGCCTAATATATTCCATTATAAACTCTTTGTAAGTGATGTGTGTACTCTCATATTTCAACTTCCTTACTTATGCTGCATGTTAGATGGAAGTGCTAACTTTAAAATTAGTCATCCTAATGTGCAAAGCACTGGAAAAAGATGGATGTTTTGAACATAACAGGCTTTACATTAAACTCCAGCATAGGTTAGATGAATTGTGGAATTAGGCCTAACACTCTTAAAGGGTTTTAGAGATCAAACATGCAGTAGACCCATGCTGACATTAGGTCTAACACATCTAAGGTATACATAATAGAAGTGCAGGTTCTTACAGACCTGTGGTTCTACTGGTTTATATTCAAACTTTCACAATATTTAAATGCTGACCAAAAATACCTATTTTTTTTCTATAGTCAGCAATACCTCCAGTGGTGTTTTCTGACAGCTCTGAGTCTGTTCTGTGCCTGTGTAGTCCACACATCATGTGATGTATGTATCTGCTGCAATCCTGTGTAGCCCTCTTACACCGTAAGTAGACTGGACTGCGACTTGTGAGTTATAGTTTATTGCCAATGTCCTAAAAATATTTCTGCCTTCACCATAGGGCTTTGACATGAAATCTGCTATGATAACATATGAAATTAAATACATTTGTATTATTATATTTCTTGGGGGGTCTAGAAGATTTTGTTTTATTGACTACTGATTTGCTTGTATTCTCTTACCACAGAGGAATGTTTTTTCCCATATTAGAGCTTTAGAAATTAGACATCTTATCTAAGCTCTTATAGACTATTTCATAAGGTAAGGAGAGGTATCTGAAGCACGTAGCATCTAAGGCACATAAACTTCTTGAAAGATCCTGTCTCTACGATCAGCTAAAGTTGCATAAGATGAGTCTTATCCACACTATGGAGGACAGCTACAGCAGAGTTTCAGATGCTTTAGGATGTATGTGCTCCTCATGCTTCCAGAGGAATCTGAGAGCTTTCACTGCTGTAAATGTGAGTTGCAAACACATAAAGTCAGGAACTGGGTGTGAGATGTCACAGCAAAGGATGAAATTATACAACCATTTTTACTAGCAGTTGGCTGCAGGAAACAATAATATTGTCTGGTGTTACAGTCTATGGATTTGTTTTTTCTGAACATTTTTTTTTGTATTCTACAGCCTTATTGTATAAGGATAAACAAATTGAAGAAACAAATATGTATTTGGTTTGCTTGGCAAAGTTTTGGTAGTGGGGGGGCTGCAGGTGTGGTACCTGTGAGAAGACACCAGGAGCTGACCCCATGTCAGATGGAGACAGCTGGCTCCATGACAGACCTGCCACGGGACAAGGCTCAGCCAGTCAACAACAGTGGAAGTGCCTTCTTGATGGCATGTTTACAAAGGGAAAAGCTGCTGCACAGCAGTACCTCTGAGAGTGGACTGAGAAGATGTGAGAGAAACAACTATTCAGATGCCAAAGTCCATGAAGAAGGAGAGGTAGGAGGTGCTTCAGGCATCAGAACAGAGGTTCCCCTGTAACCTGTGGAGAGAACTGTGGTGACACAGGTTGTTTCTTGCAGCACACGTAGATCCACTGTGAAGCAGATATCCACCTAAAGCCCATGAAGAATCCCATAATAAGCAGATGAATGTTCCTTTAATGACCTGTGAAGAGCCCATGTTGGAACTCCTGGTAGAAAATGTGGCCCATGGAGAGAAGTCCACCCAGGAGCAGGTTTGTTGGCAGATCTGTGACCCCATGGGGAACCCACACTAAATCAGTCTGTTCCTGAAGGATGGTAACCTATGGAAAGGATCTATGCCAGAGCAGTTCTTGAAGAAATTCATCCCTGTGGGAAGGACCCATGTGAAGGATTGTCTTCAAAGAGTAAGACCCAATGAAAGAGCATGAGGGGGAAGGAGCAGCAGAGACAAAGTGTTGAACTGACTGCAGCTGACCCCATTCCGCATTCCACTGTGCCTCTTGAGAGGGATGAAGTAAAAGAGTTGGGAGTGAAATTGAACCTGGGAGGAAAGAAAGGACAGGGGAAAGGTGGATTTTTATTTTTTTTTTTAATTTTGTTCTTATTTCTTATTAACATACTCTCCCTGATTTCAATACATTAAATTATTTTTTCCCAAGTCCAATCTCTTCCCCGTGACAGTAAATGGTAAGTGATCTCCCTGTCCTTATCTCAACCCATGAAGTCTTCATTGTATTTTCTCCCTCTGCCCTGTTGATGGAGGGGGTGAGATAGACAGATAGAGGTGGGCACCTGGCAGCTAGCCAAGGTCAATCCGCCACAAAATAATAAATTGTTTCCTGAACCCAAAACTGGGAAAATAGATATCAGGCATGAGACAGAAAGCTAACTTATGGGGGATGGGGATGAAGTCCCCAAAATGTTAAGGCCTCATCTGGCTACAAGGCTATAGAAGTGCAATTAGCTGTATGATGTATGGTTTAGTTAACAATTTGAATCTGTCCTGTTGAAACCATGTTTAAACTTGCATAAAACTGTCTCTACATAAGATACATTAGTTTAACGAAGATAAAAAGTAAAGACAATCCAGTATAACTTGATGGTACAGATTTCAGACTAATGTAAAATCAGACCCTAAACAATGAATAGGTTTTCTCGGTAAATTTCATAAGAAGTTGTTCAGTTAAAAAAATCTGTATTTATCTCTACATTTTTTCACATTGAAAAATTTATCATTCTTTATTGCTTCTATATTCACCTGGAGTACTCTATGACTCCTGATCATCAGTCTGTGTGAGCCAGGGTAGACGTGACTGTAACATTTGAATAAAGAAATCAGAACATCTGAATTAGATTTCCTCTTGCAGAAACACTTGTCAGTTACTGAACTGATCTGTTTCCCCTGCGAACTGATGCAATAAGGGATTTTAAACATATGGCATTGGAGTGCATTTTAAAGGCTGTTATTTCAACAACTTTATGTACAATCCTCAAACAAATTTAACTTTCTCTTAATGCTGCTTTGTTGGGGACTTGCTGAAAAAGAAATATAATATAGCATTTATTATGTGGTTTACCAGTTTGGAATTTTGTCTATGTCTGATATCCTAAATATTGATAAAACTGAGGATTTACTAGAAAAAAGGTTAAATTCTAAAGGCAATTTAATGGCTCTGATCTTAACCTAGCATTTCTGTTAATAGATACAACAGCCACAGTGAGGAATGGGAGTATGCTCCAATTTCACCTTCATACTGTGAAACAAATTGAGGAAAAGGGCTTTGAGTAAATGAAGTAAAATAGGTTGATCTACATAATATATAAAATTTAATGCAATGTCTTATATTACAGGTAATATATGACCTGCACTTTTTGGCCTTTTCCATGGATGTCTCACTTGCAGATCACACCAACGGGCATCACCCAGTAACATGAAGAGCATGATTTCCTTAGGAGACAGGCAGGGGAGCTCTTCACAATTTGACATCATGGAAGTAGGTGCTTTAGGAATATTTAAGGCAGACATATGAGACAGATTTTATCTTTTTTCAGAATTTTTTTCTGATCTTTTTTGAGTACCTTTTCTAATACGAATGTCAGAAAAGAGAAGTGCTATTTCTGATCTCCATAAAAGAAATGTATGACTTAAATCTGGTAGTTATTGCTATTTCTAGACTGAATTTTGATTTTAGTAGGCTATTGAACTGTTGTTTGTAATTAGCTGTCATTAAAAGAGGATGTGTATCAAAATTAACAAGAATGGTGGTCAATCTCTGTTAGATTTATTGAAAGCAAATACATTTACAAGTTCAATCATAAATCTAGGTCAAGTAATGAGATTCTCAACTTATTTTCCATAAAGCAGTTATTACATTATGCAGGCAAAATAGCATGGTATACAACAGTTCAATTTCATCAGCTCTTCACACAGCAATGAAATCACAAACCAGTACTGTTTAAATTTTGATTTATTTTCTTGTCATCTATTAACCTAGAATACAGGCATACATGGAATGTTTTGGCAGAAGCTATTTTTTAGAAAAACTTAGGATTGTCTTATTTCTGTTAATGCAAACAAAAAAATGTTACTCTTCTTTATTAAAAAAAAAATGTAAATTTTTAGTATTTAATTCAGAAATGCTGAAAATAGTATTTTTTTGATTAATACTACAGTCATCACTCTCTTACACTGACATTAATACACACAAATAATGTGTAGATAAGTGATACAGATCTGCTTCTCAAATCTGTTAACTTCCGGTGAGCAGTTCTAAACATGAAGAAATTTTTTTTAGGCTTGTTAAGTGTTTGATAAAGGTTAGATCTTGTTTTCTCTGTATATCCTGAAATAATTAACCATTTAACGTAATTTTCATCTTAAAGTGAACTTTCTAAGTGCTGGGCTGTAGGACAATATTTGCCATCTATCTGAAAAAATTATTAGATATTTTTTAAAGACCAATTTTCACTTCAGTGTCTGTGGAAGCCACATAATGACAAATAGCTTTGTTGTGAGAGTAGTTAATACAGAGGTAGGAATTTGTGTTTCATCTTCCTGCACTAATCAATGGTTGAACAATCAGTGGGTATTTAGAGAATTCAAACAAGTAGTGTGAGATGTGGTTTCAGATTCTTTCAACTGGAAAAGGGAACTGAAATTGCTTGTGCTCTGCTCACAGAACAAGCAAAGAGCATAAAGTCCTCTAGAATTTTGTAACTCTAATTCATCTTTCTTCTCATTTCTTACCACCTAAAATTATGTGGTACTTTTGGATCAAATTGAAAAGTTATATGGGGAGAAAAGAGTAAGTTGTTTTAATGATTATAGCATTGAAGAAGAAATTATTCTCCCATAAAAGACCATACTCATCTGTATGGCTGTAGCTACATCTATACCAAATGTTAGGGTTAATTATAAGTTTACTTTTAAGCCTATAACTGCTGATCTAGAGTAATAAACACAACTTAAATCAACCCCCAACAGCTGACCATACCTCAAATTCAGCACTGTGAGGAATGTCCAAATGTAAGGCAGTGATGTTTACAGGCTCATCCTGCTGTGTATGGAATTTATCCATATACTGAAAGTTCTAAATGCAGTAAATCCAGACATGATCATTCTAGAATTCCTTGATCCATCATTTCTACACTTCTACAAATTTTTTATTTCTTTTTCTTGTGCTTGTGATTAGAGTAAGCAGAGAAAGAAAAAGAAGATCGATTCCTAAAAGGACTCCGAGGAGTAGAGTGTGCACCACTGTAGGGTAGCCCCAAAGTAATGGATGCAAAAATTTGGATTTTGTGTCTTAAATCAGGTGAAGATGACCTTCAGATTAGGCCCTGGGGATAGCTATATGTTATATTACTTGGTGGATGTTGTTCCTGAAAAGTGTTACTGACTCTTTTATTCTGCTTAAGTGAATCAAAGAGTCAGACTGGGCTGATGTTTATTCACTATGTGTTCAGTTTTGGTATAAATTCACTTTAATGTTTCCATTGTATATATCTTTTCTTCTCATTTTGCATTTTATATAAAGAGTGCACAGAAACAATATCGTGAAATTGAGGAAGAAGAGTAAATCAGTTAGTTGATTTTGATATAATTTCTTTCCAGAATATTTTTGGACTTTTGAATTAAGCATCTGAATACAATTTGTATTTTTCCTAAGTAGTTCTAAGTTTGAAATGTTGGGAGCAAGCCATAATTTCCTGGATTCACAGTGTACCACTACAAATCAGTATTACCCTGTCTAAATATATGTTACAGGCTGGCTGACTACACAACACAGGTTGGAAGCTTTCCTACAACTAGATTCAAGTACAGATCTCCATTTATCCCATAAATAAATGTATAAAATATATTATTTGGTTTTAAAACCTTGTCTCTCTCTCTTTTTTTTTTTTTTTTTTTTTTTTTTTTTTTTTTTTTTTGCCCAGGAAAGAGGAATTTAATGACTTGCTGAAGGTTTCAGAAAGCCCCAGAGAAATTACTGTGGTACTTCATGATCAGGTAGTTTGGACACAGAGGGCTTTTGTACTGTAATAAACATGATCTAGCTATCTAGAGGCACTGCTGTTTGCAGTTTTACTGGCTAAAGTGCAGGAGTAACTGCAGGGCTCACAAAGTATATTACGGCATATTCTCAAGCATATGGTGTCCTTTCTGGATATTTCTCTTGAGTTTTGCTGTGAAGAGGACTAAAGGAGAAGAAAACATATTTCCTTGGTTAAAATTCTGCTCACTCATTAGGGAAAAATTCCAGAATAGTATATTTTTCCTACTAACAGAAAACTGTAACTCTACAGTGTGATATTTGTGCCAAACACTCTTTCTGTTGCAAGGGTTCATGAACAGTGGATCACAAGTGGATACTGGACACTTGTAACATAAGAGATGGTAGCATGTCTGGATAGCAAGTATCATAAAACTGAGGAAATTTTGAAGGAAGCTACTACTTAGACTTCTTCTTTCCAGACTCCATAGTGGAGAGAAAAAAAACCCAAACAAACAAAAAGTGGAGTCAGAAGGATAAGGGAAGTAATCAGGAATGGGGCTTGAGTGGAATAAAATGGTGTCCAAGAAAGAAACAGAGATGATGTCATAGCACACTGAAACCCTCTTTCTGTAGCTCCTTCTGTCAGTTCACCCACTGCTGCTGGGATTTTAGCTGCTTGGGTAAGGGGTCCAGTTTTGATACTCCCCATCTGTGTAACCTTGACTGAGACTGCTGAGACAGAGCTGTGAGACTGTCTGTACAGAGATAAGAAAGGTAAAAAATACCAAGAATGGTAGGACTGCTGATCTGAAATTGTTAGGAGATCAAGGATTCAAGAGAAAAAACATTACCATGAAAAGACAAAATTATAAAGAAAAGAAATGCAGAAAGTGTAGCTGGTGGGACAGTCAGGAAGTGTGAGGTTGAGGTTGACCCAACAGGGCTCTCAGCACTGACAGAGCAGGAGGAAAGCAACAGCTTTGCACCCCTGCTGATGGCTTTTGGAAGCCATGGCCACCAGCCCTTTCCTCCTTACTGACATCTGTTCAGCTGGTGAAGGCTCTCCAAATGCTGTACCAGAATGTGGGCACACCAGTGAATATCCTCATAGCTCACTAAATATTATCTTTCTTTTATGGGCATTGGTCAATAAATAATTGCTTTGTACTTATGAGTTACTCATATTCTTCTTGCAGAGTCTTTTTCTGTCAGGCTAGTCATACCCAAACTCACTATAAAAGTATTTTGTAGAGGTTTAGAAGTGATTTTATTATTATAATAGGAAGCCAACATGCATAGTTAAGGAAGTAGCAGAATAATAGGAAAGGACCATGATCAAAAAAGAAGTAATTCAGAATTGTAGAATTTTTAAAAAAGGGAAATAAAAGGAACTTCATCTAGCAGAAGCTACAGTAAGTTTCCCTGGGATGGATGGAGAATCCTTTGCTGCAGCCATATTTCTAGAAGAGCTTTGATGCTCAAAGCTGTCTGACATTAAATAGTGTCAAGCAGAAGCAAACACCAATTGAAAAAAAAAATCATTAATGTTTTTAATTAGGTTGTCTTGAATTCTCGTCTGCATTCTGAAAGCAAAGGGCTTATATCAGTAAAAATCATGGCCAGCTTCTGCAGCAAGGAAACTGGCTGTACTCTAATGGAATTGGGCCCTAAATTTGTTGCTTGGCAAGAGCAGGGAAGTGTTTTGCTCTGATGCCTGACTCCGTTGGCAGTGGTGCTTGTTAATCACAAAACCCATTACAATGCACTGTACAAGGAGGAATCTCAAAAACATCTTAATGCTGAGCTAAAGGCTATAAAGTGCAGTCTTTTCTACTAACCAGACTTGTGCTCTCTGTTGTGTTTAATGGTCATTGTTGTCAGTCCGTGAATACTCACAAATGGTGACTAGAGACAGTGTCTGAGAACACTCAGTGTCAGTGCAAGAAGGAAAGAACCTCAGAGCTCATGGTTTGAAGCAATATTTAGGCTAACTTAACACTGAGCAATAAAATGAAGACAATAGCCTGGAAAATGAAGGCTAAAAATGTTTAATTACTTTACCCTGATCACCCTGCTCCCTTCCAAGTTGGCAAGTAGGATCTAGAATTTGCCAAACAAGTTTTATTTTAAAATCTTTTATCCATTGGCAAACTGCATATTGCATCAGAACTCATTAATGTGTTTTACAATTTTGTAATTTTTTCAGCCAGCACATGCTTATATGTTCATGCACATATACTTAGAGAATTGATGTATGCATGGGCAACTTTGGTGGGGGTCCAATCCTCCACTTAAATTTGTAACTCCGGGTGAAATCTCTGAGTCATGCTTCCTCCTTCACTTAATGTAACAGCAGCACCCATGCAGTAACTCTTGCGGGGAAGGAATCTACCAGCACCTTCCACCCCTCCCACTAGAAAGCTCAGGAACCACCAACATATACAGTGGTTTTGTAAGTCTGTTGGATGCTCCCTCTAAACACTGCTCTAGGATCTCATTTAATGTGTAGCAGACCATGCAAATATCAGTGAAGCTGAAATAGCAACAATAACAAGTAAATGGAGAAATAGCTTACTCTCTCTGGAGACGTTCAAAACCCACCTGGACAAGTTCCTGTATGACTTGAACTGGGCGATCCTGCTCTGGCAGGGGGGTTGGACTAGATGATCTTTCTAGGTCCCTTCCAACCCCTAACATTCTATGATTCTATGATTCATAAAAACTCAAAATCTCGTAGTGGAATCAGAGCCCTGATATAGCACTGTCTGAATCCTTTTTGTCTGGGAGATGACCATCACTGCAGCTGTATACACTTTCATTTACACTGCCCATTTCCTGTGATCCTTTCTATCATACAAACAGCTCAACTAGCAAATAACTCTGATAATACTTTATATATATATATTAGCATTCTAGGGAGTGTGATTGATTTAAATTTGGGTATTACTTAGTGATCAATGTCTGGTAGTAGCTCAGTGAAGTGTAATTTTATTCATATAATTAAATTACTTTCTGTTACTTTTCCAATTTTATAGTCTGAGAGAAATAAATAGGGACAGTAGCTGCTTTCCCAGGAATAAGGTGTTCGAATCCCTTTTTCTGGGGTGGCACAGATGAATGTCACTTCATTACTATAGAGGTTGAGCTAACTTTCTAGAAGGATTTTTGTGCACAAGCTGTCAGTTCCATGTGTCCCTGGATGTGCACTTCCACACAGTGTAGCATGGTCCAAAGGTGACAGTAATTCTTTGTATTATATTGTGACTGAAATGTGCTTTCATCATTACTGTATCCTAGTTGATCAGCAGAGAAAGTAAGAAGTGTCACAGGTTGTAAAAGAGACCAGAACTTAAAAATAAAAAAACAATGTACTTGGGAAGGAGAGTTCATGTAGTTAAAAATATTTTTACTTTTTACAAAAGCTAGTTGTTTATTACCGATATTTGGCTCAATGTATAATCTTACACAATCATTCCCAATTCTAAACATTTGGCAACAACACATAAAGATTAACAAAGGGACCTTAGTGATAAAAACATCAACTTGATTTGGAGGCACATGCTGTTTTTCTGAGATGAGAGAGGAAATCAGACATGTAGCTATGAATTTTATTTTAGATTATTTTTTTTTTAAATACTTACATGTATTTATATACACAAGACTGTATGTGGATGCATGCATATAGAATCTAATTTTTACATGATTTTTATTTTTATCTTAAATTTTGATACCGTTTCTTTGCATATCCCAACAAATGACCAATGTACTGAATCATAGTTATCTTAAAGGGTGGTTTAAGATTATGTTTAAGACTTTGTGAAAGATCTGAGATTTTCAGTTACTGGCACAAAATTTGAGTCAGTGTCCTATAGGGTCTATGCATACCTGACAATAAAATGCAGGTGTCTTGGAGACCCTAAGATATTGCAAGTGCCATTAGGAGATATGTTTACTCAACTATATTGTCTTTTATTTGGGTAGAATTTATGATATTTAATTTTTGCCATCAGAAAGATAGGGGAAGGATTCAGTTCTATGTTT
Source organism: Megaceryle torquata (assembly GCA_024611175.1). Classification (NCBI taxonomy): domain Eukaryota; kingdom Metazoa; phylum Chordata; class Aves; order Coraciiformes; family Cerylidae; genus Megaceryle; species Megaceryle torquata. The sequence goes on from JANIJG010012344.1 coordinate 55,548, forward strand.
ATACCTAAATTAGATATCTACCTCTGTCATGTGGCACATGTATTATTCCTGTGCAGATATCTCAGACAACTGAGGACATCTCAAATGGCAGTAGGTGTCATTTCGGCAATTGAATTTGCCAGTTTAGTTGCCAGGATTCTTAAAGAGAATTATTGATAGAGACTTAAGTGCATTTTATCCCATGCTAGTGCTCATTTACCTATTAGATTAATTTTTACCATTTTGGATATCTGCTTTAGCCTCTCTTTAACCCTTTCTGGAGGCATCAGACTTTGGAGAAAGCATATATAATTAAGACTTCTCTAAACATTAAGTCTGAGATAAGTTTAAGGGTCTAAATCAAAACACTTATTTTTTAGACAGTTTAAGTAAGGTAACATAATATAAATTCACATTCTTCTGTTATTAGAAAAGACAGTAACATTACTTGTAGTGATTCACTATCACTAAATTTACAAGTTAAACCCAATTGTTACCATTTTCTAAAATGCAAAGAGTTTTCTTTCGAATTATTTTTTGGCAAAATTGTCAGCTCAATAATTCCTTTTATTTTTTTCCACTTTTTGGTTCTGGTGAAAAGAAAATGTTTCTCCAAAAGAATAAAGATGACAAAAAAAATTCACAAAACCAACCCTTCCTAGGTATAAAGAAAAAATTCTATAAACTCAGTGTCTCAGGCTTAAAAACTGTAATTTTATAACAGATACCTTAGTTATAAAACATTTGGATTAAAAATCAAAGCTATCTTCTGGATGCTGTTCCTGCTGTGATATTTCTAAAACATATCAGAGATGGTAAAGTGTTCAGTCTCTTATCACACATTAAAAAAAAAAAAAGAGAATTTAAAAATCAAGACAAAACATTATTTTGATTCTGAGCAATTCATTCTTTATTGTACCGAAGTCAACTGTTGACCTTAGGTACACATAGAAAATTATAATTTCTGAGAGCTTTGACATGTTTTGCCATTTCCCACTGCTTGAGTCTGCAAGGTTACTGCCCTAGCTGTCTCTCCTAAGCAGACAGTATATCTGCTTCTTACTGCTGCAGTTCATAACCTGGTATATGAACTCAATTGCTGACTACAATTATATCCTGGTCTGAGAACTGCAATGACATGTACTAGACATGTTGCCTATCCTGTGTTCCTGCAGTAGGGTAACAAACATTTCAGTATTGTAACCTCTTAGTAAATTGCAGAAAAAATATAAAGACAACAGGTCAAATCCCCAACAGACATCTCTCTTGAGGGGGAGAAAACAACTGAAAATACCCAAGCCATACCAAAGCATTAAAGTGGCATACAATTTCTTTTTAACAGAAGGATCACATAAATTAACTTCATATTGTTGTAAGAAAGCAGATGATGGTAAATGCCAGACTGTCTTTAGAAAGCTGGTGAGAAAGGTCATTCTCAAACAATTTAAATCATACAATTTTATCATATGTCTTGATAACTCCTTGAAATAAAGAGTTTAGATTTGATGAATAATGTGGTAAATAATAACTTGGTGTCAGGACAGCCCCTTAGATGTATAACAAACACTCTCTGCTGACCCCCCTCCCTCCCCAAAGGGGAACAGAAAGGGAATAAGGGAGACTTAGCCATTAGAAAAGGAAACTAGAAAGGCTTTAATGAAAATAATAATAAAAATGGAATATATACAAATATATACAAAACCAGTATCAAACCCAACCCCTCTGATGGTAATTATATCACCATCACCACTGATGCTGTAGAGTAGGTACTGGGGGGTCCAAGACTGGGCTCCACAGCAGACAGGAGCTGTGTTCAGGAGCTGGATTCTGGTATCAGATTCAGGAACACACCAACTGGGATTGAAGGCAGAATGGGCAGAGTCCTCCTTGGATGCTCCAAGGAAGGAACTGAAAGAGGACCTGAGCCAAGCCAAGCAAAGCTGGCAAAGCAGTCCAAGAGGGCACAAGACCCGGCAGCCCTAAGACCCTCCAGATCCCTCCACTTTATACCGAATATGATGATATGATGTATATGGGATGGAATACCTTGTTGGTCAGTTTAGGGTCACCTGTCCTGTCCGCTCCACCCTGCAGGTGTGGCCTTTCACTTTTCTGCACCCCCCAGCATGGTACACAAGATCCAGTAGTGGCCTTGGTCTTTGGTAGTAACTCTCAACATGGGGTGTCATCACTGCTAGAAGCAGACACTGTGAAAACAGGCTGCTTAACTTCAGAAAGTGCGGTTAGAAGAACTGAGCTGAGAAGAATTAGTTCTGTTCTCACTCAAATCAGGACACTTAGTAAATAAATAACTTGGTAAAGTCCTGGGTCTGGGCTTGCTTTCTGCAAAGAAAAATACTTTTAAAATTTTTATTCACAGCATGTTTGGAAATTCAGTTTTTAATCCCAGTCAGACTAAAGAAAATTTTAAAAATATTTTAATATTTTGTGAAACAGAAAACTTAATTTTGGACTGACTTGTTGAAAGCTACACTTAAAATATGATTTACCATGTTCTCACAATTGTGCTAAAACCTGAGGTCTATTTCCAGTTATTACAGTTGTAGGAATCATGTAAGCTCTCAAAAGTCTGTGCCCACAGTTCTTCACTCTATCCATACCACAATTTACAATCTATCTGCAGCAGCACCCTTTTCAGGTATAGTATTAAAGTAAAGCTGGGCTGTCTTGCTGTCTTCTTGGAGTTTTATGTAATAACATTTTATTCATTAAAGCCAAAAGGAATAAAGTGGTGACTTTATGAAAGATAGATGTCAGAAGACATATGTGGGAAGCCCAGAAAGATGATGAGGAATAAATGAGAATAAAACCTCTATCCTCTATTTAATTATAGTTATTGTTTATGTTATAATAACTTCAGTTGAGCAAAAGGACAAAACTACATTATTCATCCTTCTATTTTAGAAGGGTCTGTTGTGCTGGTTATTAATTATGGTTAGTATAATAAACATGCCTGGAAGAAGCATCTCAAATAAATGATCAGACACATAGAAAAAAAATTGACCTGTTTAAATGTCAAGAAATCACACATTTAATTAGTGAGCTTGTTATTTCTCACAAGAAAGATTATCAGATGACAGTATTCATATTTTAATTAGGAGAGAATACCTTTGCACTCTTCCTCGGGCAGAGTACGAAATTCGTCATGCAAGCAGATTTTCTTTGTGAACTGTTCTGCTCTGACTATAGGCCCAGACACTTCAAGTCAAAACTGAGCTGAAATTAATAGCACGGATGCCCGAATAACCTAGAGAACCCTGGACACTTTCTTTGTCAGGAAAATGCATAGAAGGCTATCAAAGAAGGGTCTCTTCGAGTTGAGTGGAGTTTTATTGATGACTTAACAGAGTCATAATTTTGCCCATAAACCTAATTTGACTTCAGGTCTGTACAGTTTCCATAGTCCTTTGATCTTCTATTTTTATAATTTGAACTGTGTAGCCATTCCCAATCAGAAGACTAATTCAGCATCCATTTATGGTCACTTTTGTTCATTATGGTTTTCATTGCCTTTGACTCCAGTAGAATGAAATGGCTGCACACTTCCCTTACCTCCGCAGAAACATCTGTTCACTCTTTAGTCACTCTGGCTTATGTTTGCAGTTCACATCTGAGTTATGTGTCTGTGTTCTTCTCTTCAAGCAGCTAAGAAGCCTTGTGGCCATTCATTTCTTGTGACACTTTTAACAGGTTACACTTTGAAGACTTTAACTTCACATTGGCTTTTCAACATGCAATTGAATGTTCCACTCAGTCTTTAACATATCAGGTAGTGTTGATACCAGTGTTCATATTCTGTTGTGTTCATCATTCCAGATTTTATGTTTAAAATATTTTTTGAAACAGTCTGTCACATTATCCTGATGGCAGTGGCTATAGTAACCTAGCAACAGCTTCCTTTGATTAGTTGTTTTAAAAAGGGCTAGTGTCCAAAATACTTCAAATAGACTTAATTTTCCATACAGTTTCTGTAACTTCATCATTCCTTTTTTTATGCATCATGTCCCTGATAAGGCTATTGTAACAAACACAATGTTATATAACCTATAGGGTTTTGTGTTGTTGTAGGTTTTGGTTTTTTGTTTTGTTTAGTTTTGGTTTTAATTCTGCACTTTTATAGTAATGTAATAACAAGGAAAAATGGAAGTTCTTCTCTTAGAAATTTCCCCATAGCAAATTGTTTACAGGGAGCTATTTAACTTAATGAAGAGTTTTCTACAGAAATAATTTTCACAAGGTGTGTATTTTATCTGTTTTTCCTTTTTTTTTTTTTTTTTTTTTAATTTATTATTTCATAATATACATCTCTTCATTTAAGGAGAGTGGGGTGCCTCCTATGTCTCTCCCCTAGGGACCTTCCACTCTGCCCAGGGACACAGCTTGTAACAGCACATGCATTAGATAAGAGTCTGAATGTCTAATTCATTAGTTCAGGCACCATTCCACCACCCATGGTATGCTGGCACATAACTGGTAGATGTCTGAACTGATAGTTTGATCTAACCTGCCGCTGATAAGCTAAGAAAAGAGCCAGGGCAGTCAGGTGAAGGAATGCCACTGTCAATAAGGAAACAGTAAAGGGGAATAGATAGGTTCAGAGCAATCAGGAAAAATAATGCATTCTTATTCTCCAAACATATGGAAAACATTGATAAAAATTGTATTAATGCATTATTAACATCCTTATTGTAAATATACATTCTCTGTATCACATGGATTCTCTTCTACCTCTGGTTCTGTAAAATGTGGAAAATATCCATTTCTGTCAAGACTTTAAATAACTTGTGTAATGGTTATCATGAGATGGAACATCATATTTTAGTTAGATAGGAGTTTAAAAACTCTATTCAGTCCACTTTAGTATCACAGAATGGCAGTAATCTAGTCAGAGAAGACTTTTCTTTGAATGTCTCATAGATAACTGATATAATAGCAATTCTACAAATACGTCTTTGCCATTTTTTTCTGTGGCTTGTTTTGTTGTTGTTTTCTTGTTTGTTTGGTTTTGTTTTTTTAAGTTTTATTTCTGTAAGAAAATTAACTGGGTTGGATTTTTAAATTTTTTTTCATTTTTGTGTGTTTATGTGTCAATCAGCACTGTAATGCTGATTTAGCCAACATTAGTTAGAATTTGGTTATTTATTTCTGGAATATGTCAGCAAACTTGTATAGATAACTTCAGAGAAGAGCAATGAGAGAAATCCATTGTGTTTGTAATTGAGGAAGTAGAAAGAAAGGCCTTTTGGTGATGCCACAATGAATTCCTGTGGCAGATGACAGAAATATAGCCTTCCAACAAACTGAAAGAAATGATGTAAAAGGCTAGTGAAGTGGAATCTTTTAAATACTTTATACATCTTAACTCCTTTTCACACTCTTCATATGGTTTCTAACATTTTCCTCTGATTTTGCCTTCCTTTGATCATTAGACTATGATGTTCCTCAGGGAGATCATAATATTATAGCACTCCCTATGCTGTAGAGGATATGATGGGAAAATGAAGAAGATAGATGCTGGGAGATATTAAGGAACAGTTCAAAGACTCATAGATTTTATGGTCAAAAGAGACTGGTGTGATTGTTTACTCTGACATCACCCATAAAACAGCTCCGGAAGATTTAAACCTGTTTTTCATCTGACTGAAAGCCCTATGAGAGGACACTGTGAGTAGGACATCTGATGCAACTAAGCCTGATTCAAGAAAATTTAGCAGGAAGGCGTAGGTATGATTGACAATTGTGGCTGTACTGCAGAAAATGCATCATTTATGTCCCAGCTACCTCCATTTCCTTTATACTTCATTCCCTGGGTTTCTGCATTTTATGTTTCAACTTTCTCCACACCCTGCAAAGAAATAAGAAACTACCAGACAATTTAATCTATACACACATACATATTTCTTCTGCAGTGGACTATAATAGAAATTTACACTATATCTTATTCAAAACTTTTAATATTTTATTTCTGGATGGATGTAATATCATTTTTAAAGAAACAAAGAACAAAACAACAACCTGAAACAAAACCACAGATCCTGTCTTAACTCCATTAGGAAGGAAAATAAGAGAGTTTGAAGAGAGATCAGGGTTTCTGAATCTTGCAACAGTTCTATAGTGCTTATGGGATAATGGTTCTGGTTTCTAACACTGGCCCAAATCTCACAGTTCCTTATACAAAGGCCTCACATGCTGAGTTTACACACATAGTGAATAATCAAGTGTCAAGGATAAATTATGCACCACTCAGTGCAAATTCCCCAGGTTCCCTTTGACAGAATTTTCCTGTAGTATCCAACTTTAGTGAAACAGTGAATGCATCTGCTGGGTTACATGATTACTACACCTGCTTTCACAGGATTTGTTCCTAAATGCATCAGTGATCATACTATTTGTCTGAGAGGCAGAAAGATAACATTTTACCCACACAGCTGTAAGACCAATGAAACCATAAGAGTATTTTCCTGCCAAATCAAAGTTAATCCCAGGTCAAATACACACACACACACACTAAATTCTTCTTAAGTTTTCTTGAGCTCAAATACACACACAGACACACTAAATTCTTCTTAAGTTTTCCTGAGCTGTACTGATAGGGAATGCTGAAATTTGCAGGTCTTGAAAGACAGTTTAGCTGTGAAATGGGTGATAAATTAAGAGTTTAAAAATCACAGCTTCCTAACTACAGGAACCATTCTCACCTCCATGTTTTCTGTGATAACAATACTCTTGGAATTAAGAAAGAACAAAACTCTCCTGAGGTCATGAGTGGTAAGAGACAAATGCCTGGAAATAAAGAAGTAGGTAATAGAAGCAGGGAAATAACTAAAACTACTATGGAGTATATTATTTTATTATTTAAATGTATGCTTCTGCTTTATGTTAAAAATAAGCAAAGAACAAACTAGTTAGCATTTGCATGAAATTCTCAGTAAAAAAAGAAGATAAAGTAAGTATGATCTCTGCCTAAGAATATATTTTGTTTTGCAGATGGTTACCATCCTATTCCCTGCCTTTCAGCCTTGTGAGAATAGAATAAATGAGAAAGTAAATGAAAAGCAATGTAATGAAAAGCTAAAAAAAATTTTTGCCACAAAGCATTACTCTTGCTCATATATTGTATTGTTTTTATAGTCAACAAACTCTTGCGACTTTTAATGTAAAAAGAAAGTGACACATTTAATTTATTATTATGCCAGCAGTTGTTCTGTGAAATGAAAAACTACACAGGACTGAGACATTCATGATCTGATTTGAAAATCACCAAAAAAGGTGTGATTTAGTTACTTCTATAATCTCTACTGCTTTTCAGAGCAGCCAATTCCTCCTGCTGTAGCTGATGTGAAATCTAGATGGTCCTAGGGGTGAGATAGTGTAGAAAATAGAACACTGCTAACTCAGACATGCACAGTTTGAACAAGTCATTTTGTGTTATAGCTGCTCAACAAGAAGGAAAAAAAAAAAAAAAATAGTAAAGAATCAGAAAATCTTGTTCAAACTATTCCTAGGCTTCAAGTCAATGGAAAAAAGGTCAAATTGTATGAGTCTCACTATATATTTAGGTATACTAGTAAACTTCTGTTTTGCTGAAGTCCTCCAAAATATTCCAACTCTGATGGGCTTAACCCTAAAAACTCTTGTCTCAAGCATCAGTAATGACTGACAAAAATAAAGCCTGCTATAATAGAGATAAGGTTGTAGTACAATGACCATAAGTTTCCAATGTGTAGGAAGAAAATAAATGCCTTCAAAATAATAACTATCTGAATGTTCACACTGATACACTATTACTATTGAGGGAAGCATGGAATTCTTCTCCAAACAGCACACAATGGAAGACTTAAAATGGTTTTGTGATGGACAAACAGCCTTCAAAAACCAAGCTGTATCTTTGGCAAATGTATTTACTTCTAAAACTTGAACAAATTGTTGTTTTCATGCTTAAGGGAACATGGATTTCACATCAGGACTCTACTGGCAACCATTTTTATGTAACATTAATGTTCTGCAAAAGTAGCATATTTGAACATAAATACATTGATAATAAACAGCAATGTAATAAATGTTTTGTGTGCACACAGGGAACAAAGTTACACATAAAAAAAAGAAAAATCTAACATATTTTCAAGTTTAATTAGGTCAGCAGTCTTACTATGAGTTTGAGTGTATCAAAATGAAAGAAAGAGTGAGTTTAGTGGCTAGAATAGAAAACTGAGAATCAATATTCCTAGGTTTTATTTTCTGTCACTTGACATGTGACTTTGGGCAAATAATTTGAGAGCTTTGCATTTAAGGTTGTTCATGTTTCAAATGAGATATTTACATGATTTATGAGGATGTTGTAAGGCTTGACTCACAGAATATTTGCAAAGGTACAGAATAAGAAGTTCTAGAAATGTTAGATGTGACAGTAACACGTTGCCTTAGCCAGCTCTAAGCATTTCATTATTGTAAGTGATGGGGTCAAACTGTGACTGTCAAGTATGTCTTTAAGCTTCCAAAGGTGGAAAAGTGTGTCATCATTTTTTCCCAGTATAAAACTGGCTTCCTATGTTGTAGTATAAAGCAGGAATTCTTTGGAATCTGAGGTGCCCTGTGGGAATGCACATGATATCTTTTTACTATATGGTTTTCAGAAGTCCTGCAGGAGGACATAGCACCAAGGAGGAGTTCCAAGGAACTGAAAAGAAAATAAAAGTAAAAAAGACAAATATATATTGTAAATCATTACAGAAAAAAATCCCTCTGCTTTAAGTAATGAAAAGAAGAAAATAAGTCCTTTAATTGGGGTGATTTATAAGGTATAATTTGAGTAAATGAGAGGAACAGCCTTAATGGCAGAAGATGTGTTATTTTGTTAAGAAGAAATGGCTGTGCCCCCATTAAGAGCAACCTCACTTTTTTGATTGATAGGTTGAAGAGGAACTGGCTGAAAAAAAGCTCAGGTGAGCCACTGCACCACTATGTACTTGGCAGGGAAATACAGATTTGTACTGTTCTGCCAAAAGCATCTTTATAGACAAAAGTGTTATCCTTGTTTAGGACCTGGCAAGGTAGTTCAGAAAGTAGAGTGTGAGCTGCTTTAACTTATCAAATGACAGATGTTCAATGAATTAGAATTTGTCTATGGAAAAGCATCTCCAAAGAGCTGTTTGAAAAACCACCAGGGATTCTACCAGGTGGCATTGGCCAAGTTCATAGCTCTCGTCTGTGATGTGGGAGACAGTAGCCTTATCTAAATGGGTTAGAATGAGTGAGGAGGGAATTATCACAGAATCACACAATGGTTAGGGTTGGAAAAGACTTCCGGAGAACATCTAGTTCAAACCCTCTAGATCAAGCAAGGCCACCTAAAGCCAGTTGCCCAGGAACATGTCCAGATAGTTTTTGAGTATGTCCAGGAGGGAGACCACAAACTCCCTGGACAACTTGTGGCAATTCTTGGATCCGCAAACAGTGAAAAAGTTTTTCCTAATGTTCAGATGGTACCTCCTGTGCTTCATTTTGTGCCTATTGCCTCTGGTCCTTTCATTGGGTACCCCTGAAAAGAACCTATCTCTTTCCCCTTTGCATCCTCTCTTGAGGAATTTATACACATTGATAAGATCACCCATGAGTGTTTTCTTTGCCAGGCTGAACAGCACCAACTCTCAGCCCTTTGTCATAAGAGAGATGCTCCAGTCAGATATATTTGTGGCCTGTTGTTGGACTTTTTCCAGTATGTCCCTATCTGTCATTCTGGCGAGCCAGGAACTGGACACAATACTCCGGGTGTGGCCGCACCAGTGCTGACCAGAGGGGAAGAATCACCTTGCTCGACCTGCTGGCAATACTTTGTCTAATGTTTTCTGCAAGGGCACATTTCTGGCTCATATATTCAAGTTGGTGTCCACCAGGATCCCCAGGTCCTGTTCTTGAAAGCTGATTTCCAGCTGGGTGACATGGGATTGTTCCTCCCCAGGTGCAGGACTTTGTTCTTGTCCTTGTTAAAATTTATTAAATTCCTATCAGCCTGTTTCTCTGGCCTGTTGAGGTCCCTCTGGATGGCAGCACAATCCTCTGGCATATCAACCACTCCTCTGTGTGTTAGCAGACTTGCTGAGGGTACACTCTCCTCCCTCATCTAGATCATTAATAAAGATTTTGAACAAAATTGGATCCAGTATTGACCCCTGGGATACACTGTTATTATTAACTGGATTCTAGTATAACTTCATGCCACTGAGCACCACCCTCTGGGATTGGCCATTCAACCAGTTTTTAACGCACCTCACTGGCTGCTTACCTAAAACTTAGATCAACAGATAATGTATGAGGATCTTAAGGGAGATGGTGTCAAACGCCTTACCGAAGTCCAGGTGGACTATATCCACTGCTGTCCCCTCATTTACTAGGCCAGTCATTTCACTGTAGAAGTTCATCAAATTGGTCAAGAATGACTTCCCCTTAGTGAACTCCTGACTGCTCCTGATGATTTTCTTGTCCTAAATGTGTCTGGAAGTGGTTTCCAGGATTAGTTGCTCCATCACCTTCCCAGGGATGGAGGTGAAGCTGACTGGCTTGTAGGTCCCTGAGACTCCTTGCCCTTCTTAAAGATAGGAATGACATTTGCTTTCCTCCAGTCTCCAGGTATGACTCCCAGTTGCCACAATTGATAAAAGATTATAAAGAGTGGCCTTGCAGTGACATCAGCCAGCTCCCTCAGCACTTGTGTGTGCATCTCATCAGGGCCCATGGACCTACATATATTCAGTTTAAGTATTCCCTGACCTGATTCTCTTCCACCAAGGGTATCTATTCCTCAGTCCTGCCTTTCCCTGTGTTGTCTGGGACCTATTTGAACTCTCAAAGATCCTAAAGTAAGGCACCAGAGGCAGAATTCTGCTGCAGGGGGACCGTCAGTGGAGATCCTGTACATACCATAGATATTTCTCTGTATTTATTAAAATTTGGTTTTGACACAGGTGAACTTTCAAGATTTAAGGCAGTCAAATTGTAAAGTATTACTAGTAATGTAGTTCAAGAGAGTGGATGGAAAACAAACATTATACCAAAATACTAAGTAAGGTAAGCACATACTTTTACACAGATAACTTCCTTTAGATTAAATATGACCTGTTGTCTCACCTTGTTGTTGCCTCTGACTTGGGGTTGGCAGTGCTACAGTGTGCTGAAAGTATGGCTGATCAATAGCAATTTGAAAGTAAAAAATAAAATGTATGTTGTGTGGCTATTTGTTGGTCATTCTTATTCTCCATAATCTCTCATGATTTAGAAGCTGAAAAGATGGATTCAGTTGCCTGAACTGAAGAGTTTTGTGCCATTAAATACAATCTAGAATATCTTACTTAGCCTTTAGTTGCAAAATGTAGTATATATTTTGTCACATCTGCTAGTTCTGGGTGTATATTTTGAATAGCTTAGCTCATATTTTCATGATAGCTACTAACACAGAAGTTTTTGGAAGGAAACAGCCAAGAAAGTTTCCACTTTCTTTTAATGCATCTGAAGGAAACCAGACATCTTTAATTTCTATACTACTCTGAAAAAAAAAAAACAACCCACCCAATTACATTCTAAAAAGAACCAAAAAATAGTAATGGATTTCTTTCCTTTTTTCCTTTCCATTCTCTTTCCTACTCCTTCTCTTTTATTTTTTTTTATTTTTTATTTTTTAATTTTTTTTTATGGTCCTGTAATTTTTTGGGCGTGTAAATGTGTAAGAAATTTAAGTTCTAAATGGTAACATTTGGAGATCTGTGAACAGAAGAAGCATATGATTTTTCTCTGTGGCACTGCCACACATATTACAAGCTCTTCATAAGGCAACCCAAATCAAATGCACAATCCTCTTGAAACCTTTGTGAGAAGAGTTCAGAAATATCAATACAGTGTAAGCTGTGTACAATTTGTGTAACTCCTTTACATTTGCAAATATACACACCCACATACAACCCCCTCAAAAATACCTCCTAAGGACAAAGCCTCAGTCTGACCAAAAGAATCTGGGAAGCAGTGTGGTACTCTTATCACGTTACATTGGTGACTCCTCTTTCACAGCAGAATTTGCAGAAAACACCTCAAAGCAATGCTTATTCATTTGTCTTTCCCCTGATGTCCCACTGCAGATAGAGTTCTTTTGACTGATTATAGTTATGGGTGGGACAAGTGGATATATGTTTATCTCACAAAAAAAAAAAAAAAAAAAAAAAAGACAGCAAACTAAACATATTGCTTCTATCATGTAATAAATAATGCAGAGATCATGTTTCAATGACTGCCTTATGTTTTACTTATCTAGCAAGTCTGGCCAGTTTTATAGTCAAAAAAGCTTTCAAAATCAGGCTTAATGGTAAATGCTCATAGCAACATTATGGTGTTTAATTTTTAAAATACTGATCATGTTTCCTTATCCAAACCTGACATCTGGCAGGTAGAACCAGTGAAGGCTGTTATTTGTAAGCCAAGTAGTTGTATATTATGCAAGAAATTTTTTGAAGAAAAATAATAATTTTTTTTTCACTAAAAATGGTACTGCAGAATGTTCCCGAATGTAAATTACTCTCAAAAAGTAAATCAGCAGTTCACAAAACCCAAGAAACATTATTTCTGACCTCATTACAATAACAAAACTATTTAATTCTTCTACTAGTCTGTGTGCCAGAATCTAATTTGTCTGTCTTTATTCCTCCAAGATAAAAAGGTTCAATATTTTAGTAAACAGCTTATAAATTATATCAAAGAATCTGCAAGGAATTTTACAATACTCTCTCTTAATTTGTCTTCCATGCTTTCTGTCTCAGGATAAATCACTTACAGTCCTTGGCACAATGGTTTCACACTTCAGCAAATGATGTATACAGGTATTTTGCTCTACCAAGTTTGTACACTCTTGGGAGAAATATATGATTTCTTTTGAATAAGATTACTCTATCTGCTTTAAAAAAAACCCAAAACAAAACAAAACAACAAAATAAGCAAAACATAGTTACTGTTAAAATAATGTCTTGGGTCAGAAGTAAGAGATAGTTTGATCATACTTGTACACAATCCATTTTTGAGCTCACACTAGATAGACAATCAGGAGATACCTACCTCAGAGATAACCCTTGACAACCATAATTTCTCAAATTATACCACCATCCTTTTGCAATATATTTGGAACATTCTTTTATATATTATTTCATATTCCCTTAAACAGATATGCTAGAAATGAACTAATGATATTCAGATATTCATCCAAATGGATATGTCAACACCATCATAGAAGGCAATGACATAGGGGGGCATAGATGACTAAAATAGTCACACTGCAAAAGCCTGTCCTTTGAAATGAATTTCTATTTTTTGTTTGTTTGTTCTGTTATTATTTATTATTTACATTGATATATAAGATAAAATCTGTCTTCTCCAATTAGGCTTTAAGTTAGGTACTTTCTGAATATGATTTATTTCCAGTAAAAAATGATTTACAGTAAAATATAAAAATACAGAATCAATGATAACATTAAAACAGAATCAGGTTCACAAGCAAGCAGGTATGTATTATTGGCTTCCTTGATAGTAATATTTAAGACATAATATGTGCTTTCAAGACTGTAGTTTTGGAGAATGCTGAATCACAGCATTACAGTTCTACATTGACAGGTCTTGATAATTTAGACCTATCTTTCACAAATGTCTGTCTAATTAAGATAATAGTTTAAAACAAACAAAAAATTATATGCTAAATGTAGGACTGGGTTGATGAAAGGCCAGGAAACAAGCATTGTGCTAAGGTGAGTCAGTAGGACTTTGTAGGAAATAAATTCTGTAGGGCAAATCTGATGAAATTATAAAATTGACTGGATATTAGCGGTATATTTAAAACCTCTGTTAATGGATAAGCAAGAAAATTACAGAGGTGGTTTTGTTGCTATTTTTGACAGCAACGAAACTGATTTTGGAGTATTGCATATATTCCTGGTATGCATTCTTGTTGCCTATCCAAGACAAAGTTAACTGCAGTGATAAGTATCTTCACAAGGCTAAAAGTATGTATGTCTGCAAAAGAACTCTTTCTTTTTTTAAGGAAGGCATAAAACAATCTAAGAATGGGAAGCTCATGAAAACAAGATAAGAACAAAGGCACATTTTTAACAATAACTGAAAATATGGACAACTTGTGAAAACTGTGGGTTCTCTCTCTATCAAAACGGAGTTTTCCAGAAGGTATGCTGGAACTAAACATGTGATTTACCATAGGTAATCTGAAGCAATTAGATGCAGTTAAGCAGTACTCTTGTGATATTTAGTAGCCTGTAACATACATGAACTAATAGTCCCTTGTGGTATTAAACATAATCAAACCATGAGAAGCAATGGTCTTATAACAATATCTTATCTTTTTACAACAAAATACCTTGAAGAAATAGACTAATTTATAAGTATTTCAATACAGCAGAATTCCTACTAAATACATCCTTAAAAGCACCAACACAGAAATAAATTAAACAAAAAGAGGATTTGAAATTATATTAAAAATTTTGAAGTACTCAGAAAAGACTTTGACTATATTGTAGATTAGCAATTGAATAGGGAGATTATGATCATTTACGCTTCTATAACAAGTACTATTTTAATTTCTAGTTTTCAAATACTTTTTTTTTTCTGAAGTAATTGGTTTATAGATTAACTTGTCGTATGTATTTTTGTTCAGACACAAAGGCTCAGAGTGCAATCCAACACCAATTGAAGGCTATTAGAATCCTTCTATTAGAACAATAGGCACTGTATCAAACATAGAAATTAAATAAAGTGACAAATAATAGGGTAGGAGGGATCACTGGAGGAGAAAATTTAGAATAAATATACAATGGATTATGACTACAGTACAATTACTAGGTGTGTGAAGATCTCAATGTTCCACTACAAGATTGTTTATGAAAGACTTATTGTGGATATAAAATAAATTTGGTTTTTTTGAATATGTCTCCGAAATGAGTTAACAAAGCTACATAACCTTTTTTACAAAGGAAGTACATGACATTACAATATACAATTCCAGCAATTTTGTAATACATCAGAAACAATTATTGAAAGTAACTATGAAATAAATTCCAGAAATTATTGATTGAATAGTATTTAATGAATGTAAATATTTAGAATTGAAATGTGAAATGTAACTATATTAACAGTAAGTGCATTAATATCCGACGTTCATTCATTTCATGAGGGAAAATATGATCCCTAGCGCTACAGGATTTAAGTAGCAAATGCGGACCCAACAGTTTCCTTTTACAAATGTAACAGATAGATTTATTATAATCTCTTCAACTTAATTTGAATGAAAACCTCTCTTCCAATTTTTCCTCCTCAACTCTCCCTTTTCCTGGATTGACCAAGACATAGAGTAGAAAATAGCCCCACCCCCGCCCCCCCCCCCGCCCCCTCAACGACAACCACCCACAAAAACCAAACAGACACAACAAATAGAGAAGAAAT
>JANIJG010012346.1:0-21921 GCA_024611175.1 Megaceryle torquata
GGCCTTCCTGGCCACAAGGGCACATTGCTGTTCCATGGAGAGCTTGTTGTCTACCAGGACTCCCAAATCCTTCTCCACAGGGCTGCTCTCCAGCAGATCACCTCCCAGATCTCCCAGTCTGCTTTGTATTATGCTGACCACAGCTTGCTGGGGAAAATGGTGTTGCCAACATGTAAACTAAGAAATAGTCTGTCACGTTATAGAACCTTTCTTAAAAAAAAATAAAGTAGGCTCTTTTTATTTTACCTATTATTTTTAAATAAGGCTCCTGGTAATGATGCAGCCCTTCATATTATCTTCTTGTATGTCATGACATAGGCTAGTGAGTGCATTGAACAAACAAAACCAAACTCGAGCAAAAAGAAAAAAAAAACCCAACAAACTCTTGTAGAATAAAGTAATGCTTTAATTTGTTTTTATTACTAAGGGGTGCTTATTGCAGTTTATTGAAACAAGTTCACACAGGAAGAATTGACACTTGCAATGCAAGCAAATGCCACTGCCCTGTAAAAATGGTGTGTCATAACTTTACCTGTGCAGATTACCCTGAAAGACAAGAAATAGTATTGAATGCTTGTTTCTAACATCTACCCTTTTGTGCACATACCTTGCTACTTATTATTCAGTTTCTCAAATGTATGGCTAACGTAACCTGTTACCACACCCCAGTTATGTTTGAGTGGTTGTCCTTGTGTGTACAAGACAACAGCAGGTGCAAGGTAATATGCCTACTGAGAGCTAAGCTAAGTCGCATTATGCTACACTGGCTGTGGACTAGAGTGAGACCTTTTTTTGTTTGGTTGTTTCATGTGTATTTAGGAAGATAGATGCTGCACTTTTAATCTATGTATGCATAGCTACATAACATAACTATATCAATATTACCTTCATGTATAAATTTTATAGTTCATATACAGAAAGATGATGTCAGAGTTGACTACTAATTCTGGAATCTTTTTTTCTGTGACTAATTGTGCAAGCTTAATGTTCAGGTTTGGGGGTTTTTTTAATTATAAAAATAGGCTTCTAACACCTGAAGAACACTGGTCAGCCATCTGCTGGAATGACAGTACAGTAAAAATCCAAACCTCCATTTGTGTTTCTTGCCTTAACCCATTCTGTGCCTTTTGTAGAAAGTAATCCTGTGACAGCTTTTGAAAGGTGCCTGTATTCCACACAGAGACAATATTGCTTCTCAGCATAGCTCGTCTACTAAGGCATCTAGCTAAGCAGCTCACAAAAAGTGCTCTGTAATTTGGCCACGGAGTTTAGCCAAAGTCTGTATCCTTTTTAATCATTAACTACATCATCTTTTGATATATGTCTGAAGTATTTACAATTTTTGCATGACCAAATGTTTTCAGGCTTAACAAAACCCATACTCCTCTGTAGTGTCTATGGATTGTCCAGGTCTAACATTTCAAAGGTTTGCAAGATCCTCTCCTTATGTCTGTGAGTACATAAATAGCACTCAGTTTAATTAACATCAGCAAAAGCATGTTACAAATAGATCTGCTCTCTTACTGGCTTTCACCATTTTGTAATTTCAAGATCTTAAGCTTTCCAAAATAAATGTATCCACTTTTTTTTTTCAGGACAGGAGAAACTTCTTCCTGTTTCTCGCTAGAGAGGAATTGTTTCAGTTCAAATGGTCAATTTATTGTTGAGAAAGTAATGAGGAAATGAAGTTACTGCTGTGATAGACTAAGGATACAAGACAAGCAAGATTGTGTGAAGGGGTAGACCAGCAGCAATTATAATTACCACATTTCCCTGCAATCTTCCCTTTTTCTTTCCTTTTGTAGCACCACTTAGTAGAGAAAGGGGGAAAAAAAATAAAATCACAGTTCTTGAGCCTATTGATGTACTTGAAGATCTTGCACTACAACAGTAAGAGCCTAGATCAAGACAGAGGGCTGGGCAATCTTGAGTCTGGCTACAGTAAATGTCAGGCCAAATCTCATTGTAATTAAAACCATTTTGGAAACTGTTTTCGATTATGGCAGCTGCCATTGACCACGTTCCTCTCCCTGCCCGCACCCCCTCCTGGTCATGGAGGAGTGGAGTTGTCACTGAAGCAGCTCCACACACACCCACAAAACACTTCTGCTGCAGCCATCTTCACGCAGCATGGGAGGAAGCTTTCTCTGGCAAGTGAAGAATGGAGCCTGTGATTGTAATTGGGACTTGCAACCAAAAGGTTACTTAGGAGGCAAGTGCTCTGGTTTCCCAAAAGCAGGCTTAAAAGGCTGTAGGGTATATTTTCAAAGCACTGTGCAGGATTTCAGCCATGTGACTCATTAATGTCAACGGGAATCATGTTGTTAAAACGTTGTGCAGTGCTTTGAAAATGTATCCCTACATTTCAATTTTTTTTTCTAGGCAAAATTATCAAAAACAGATCTTGTGGGCCATTTTTTTTCTTAAAAGAAGGTTTTCAGTATTATATGCTAATAAATCAGTGGTTTAGCAGGCTTGATCAACTCTAGTTCCTTTCTCCTCCATCTCCACTTCCCATTTTATCATTGACTTTGATTTTATGCAGAGTTATAGTAACATATAGGTTTTGCAGATGTTGCCTGGAGAAAGACAACTGCAAAATCTCAGGGACTGGATTGCAAATTGTGTGAAAAGCAGCAATTGTGATATGGAGGGACAATAATGTTTGTTGCATCATTCCAGCTATAAAAGAGAATCAGTAGGACAAAAAAAAAAAAAATTAGATTTTTAAATTACTGTTTTCATTAGCAAATTGCAATAAATCAACCCTTATTAAAATCATAAATTAGTTTGAAGGATTTGCAATTACCTTTTCAGGATTACTCTGGGATCTGCTAATAACAAAATATCAGATGACAGGAGTATGTGCTTGAAAAAAGCCCAGAATAATACAATGAGATCTCTGGTTTCCCAGGAAGGATGATACTTCCTTTGATTCCATTGAATACATAGAGAATTACCTTGAAATGCTTGTAAGCTCTGAACTACAACAGAGGGGTGAATTGTATGTTCCTATTAGCTGCATTTTGTATTTGGTCAGAAAATGCTGCTATGCTTTTGGTCCTTCCTCCAGAAGTCAGAGACATCTCCAAAGTATAGTTTATTACTTGTGCAGAAAAAATGTTCATAGTTTCTATAAGCCCCAAAGCTTTTAGATCACCAGTTCATGTCTGTCCTGGGAACCATATCTTAATTTGAATGAATCTCTGGAATAAAATGATTGCTGGCTGTATGGATAGTGTAGCATATGCCTCTGTAGTTCCATTTCTCAGCCGGAAGTGCTTCCATTCAGTAATTGCTCTTTAACAAGTCTCAGCAAAGACAGAAGACTAGAATTACACTGTCTTTTTCTCTTGAAAGTCACTGTCATGGATCAGTTTGGGGTTAGTGTTAAGAAAGCTTGTAAACTGCTGCTTTCTGACTGTATGTAGCAACATACACGTAGCTCTGCAGTCAGAGCAAGAATGTCTCTTAGATAATCTGGGTTGAAAACAGAGCTGTCAAGAGGACTGCTAAGTAAGAGAATAAGAAATTGCCAGAATTATCCAGCTAGCTAGACAAGTGTAGATTCAAGTACTCCTAGAGAGGATAAACAACGTACACCCATCCGCTTACCTGCTTATTTTTATCTTCATTCTTGGACAGAAATCATATTTTTTCTTCAGTCTGCTCTGCCCCATAGCTTTCTGACTATATTGGGTGTTGACTTATGCTATTTCCAAGCTTAAAAGAGTGGGATCATTTTATTTAATGATAATTTTGTGTAACAATGTCCTCTGTGTTCCAAAAGCCCACTATTGATATAGCTTATAACATGCTATCTCTTGTGACCTCTCAGAAGATGGCATAGTGTCATTGAAAAGTGGGTATCTGGATTATAACACCAAATGTAAGGATGCCACAAGGGTTACTTTGAGAGAGACAAATTCCAGCACATTTTCCAGTAGTCACATTTCCTCCTTTACTATTTATAACTTTTTTTGTTGTTTTGTTTTTTTTTTTCCCTGACATGCAAAAGCTTTCTAAGGTTCTTCCCCTAGGAGATTCTACCTTCTGGACTATCTTGCAGTGTTACATTGTTTTGGGGGAAGACAGTCATTGGAAAGTGAGTCCAAGAATATAAGGTGGTCAATGAAAAATTTGAAACACTGTTTTATACCCAGTTATCAGTAGACATCCAAAGTGTAATGCTTAGGAAAAACCTGAGATAGAAATCTAGTTTGTTTTATTGTTTTGTCCAATGTAAATTGTGGCCAGCAGCAGTTAGTTCAATGCAAACACTGAAAATGAGAAAGTGAGAGTAGATACCTGGAGATTTAGCATGAGCAGCACTGTGAAAACTTGGAACTCATCTCAAGCTCAGGAAAGAAGGACTCCTATGCTGATTTCCCATCATTGTCCTGTTATATTTGTGTAATGATTTCTGTCTGTAATAATTCTTCTCTGTAAAGCTCAAAGCACTCTAGAAGCATGGTTGTGTTGTATAAGTTCTTTATGCAGGTGGAAAAACTGGTACACGGAGGGGCTGCCCTGAAATCCCACCTTTCCCTCCTGCCATCATTATTGTCATGGTTCTTGCCCTTCCTCTACTACAAGGCGTCTGTTTTGTTCTCTGCAGAGCACCAAAAGCTCCTACAGAGATATTTAAAAAGTCTTTTGTGTTTGGATACCATGGTGACAAATGTAATATAAAACTTCTGTGAGAGAAAGAGTTCTAAGTTTCTGAAAGTTAGGGTTTGGGTTTTTTTTAATGGTACCAACAAAAGAAATTGTGATAGATTTTTATACACAAGGGTGGTAAAGTCACTTTTCTAGACTAAGTTGATCTACTGTGAATCTCATTGCAATCACTACCTTTATGATTAAGTAATGTTACTAAAACACTTTGCACAATGAGGATGGGGGAATTCTACTATGCTGGTAATGCTGGTTACTTTCAACTATATGCTTTTGGTGGGAACATGAAAGGGAAGATATAGAAATGATAATGAGATGTGTATTTTTTGACCGCAGAAGTAATTTTTAAACATGGACCCTGTTATCCAGTAGATTTAGATTTTTTCACCAGATAAACATGTTGCTTCAACACCCCCTTTTCCGAGGATGTGTCAATTTTGCTTCTAACACTCAAGGTAAAGCAAAATACGTGAATCCATAATGAAAACATAGGCAAGCCATATTCTGTCTAATTAAGCCCAGTTCATAAAGTCGACAAAATACATAGTTTCATTGGTCTTTCCAGGGTTTAATGGATGCTGTTTCTCATATGCTCTTCATAACACAGAAATACTTAACTTCTATTGTATTTATTATTTATGTAACTTCAGATTGTATTTTGTCTCTACTTTTCTATCTGTTGGAGGAAGCAAAACATCTTTTGTGTTTATCCTCTTGAGTTTAAAGGCTTCTTTCCTACTAATCTCTGAAAGCATGATGACAGCTCATTCTCTGATGATTATACTGCTTTCCCTTGGATCTGGCTATGTTACCACCAAAGTACTCCAAATAATACATAACTGGGCTGATACAGAAATTGGATAGAAGAACTGAGGACCACCACAGTTCAGTAAACCAAGTACATACCATATCATACCTGTACAAGTCATTAACTGCTCTAGGCTCCTCCTTTTGGAGTATAATTGGAGAGTGGACACGGGCCTTAGGATGAACTGGTTGACAGAGGAAGATCTGTGCACGCAATGCATTACATGAATTGCTTGTGAGGTCTCAAGGTTATCTTTGAAAAACTGAATTGCAGCAGTTTGAACTGGAGATACCATCTAGGCTACCAGATTGATCAAAAGCATGACTGAACCAGGCACAAGAGCAGCAGGTGGAAACACTGACACAAAACATTTCAGTGATAATCCACGAATTCTGTATTCTAACCTATTATGGAAAGAATTATAATAGGTGCTGAGTTAAGTCAACTTGTTTCTAGAGAAAATAACCAAAAGGGAAAAACAGCTCAAGCTCCGTCACCTCTTTGGCAAATTCAGTTTAATCTCAATTAATGGAAAAACCTGAAAAAGCACGAAGTGCTCCCACACCTTGAAGCTTTGCACCCCACAAACCCATGGGTCTGCCAAAGTCTGGCACTTTGCCTGGGCTCATAAACTCTCTGACAAGCAGGAGCATTGGGGATCTGTGTGCTGAGGTACCCTTGTGGCTCATGTCTGGCAGAGCTTAATGATTCAGGTTCAGCATCGTGTGAGAGCAGCTGCACTGCTGCTGGACGCGGTCCCAGAGCTAGCTCAAAGTTTCTCAGCAGCATAATGACTCAGTCTTGCAGTGGTAGGTGAGAAATTTTGGAGAAGGTAAGGGAGAGTGGGGGAGGGAAGGGGGATTGGGAACAGTTATTAAGGCTTTCATAGTGCTTTTCATGGAAGGGCTGCAAAATTTTGCATTATGATTTTTCTGAGGGAATGGATTGGGTGGAGTTAGTTGTTTTGTGAGGAGGAGTCCATCAAAGAACTGATAGATTTGGGGTTTTACACAAAGCTTTCTCTTTCCATTTCTACTTCTGGGCCTGACCTTTTGATTTATGAGTGTGAGACCCCCTCCTTTCTGGTTGATCTTCTGCAAGATTCATGGACTGTCTCTTCTGTTGTCTAACACAGTTACCTGCTCTGAGCCCTGCACAGGCAACCACTCTCCTCTGGGATGGGAAGAAGTCCAGGAAAGACATTAAGACCCTACAGATCCTGAGCCCCACCTGTGGGTGGACATCCTGGTCCAGCCTCAGCCCTTTACTGTGCCCAAGGAGGTGCCCCATGCCCAGGGCTGAGGCAGTCCCTACTGTCTCCCAGCTGCCCTGCTCCTGGCTGAGGCAGTGGGATGGGAGTAAACAAGGTGCAGTAATTTACCACACTCAGGCCGCTTGTTCTTATCCCTCTGTAACTTCAAGGTAACTGAAGACTGTATGCCTTGCATGGATTGAAAATGTTTTTTAAATGTCAACAAATCAATTTTAAAGTATTTACCTACATCAAGCTCAAAAATCTATGGAGTCAGATTCAGGACTGGTTTTGGTAGCTACAATATTTATCATATTTTTAGGCACTCACAAAATCAGCTGTTGTCTTATTTTTTTTCTTGTGTCATATTCTATTTTTCTTTTAGCTTCCACAGTAACTTGTGTCTTTTTTCCATATTTTGCTTTCTTTGCAAGACTTCTTTCCCTCCCAACTCCCATAAGTTATTTCTCTTAACCTAATTTTCATCAAGTGTGTGTATGTGTGTTCATTCTTCTGCAAATATTTTTAATTTGTATTTTTGAACAGTTTTGTCTGGTTAGATGGTATTTTTTTCTCTCTCTCAGTAGTAAGGTAGGAAAAGAAATAAGGGTGGGGAGCAACTCCTACAGCAAACCAGTTTCAGTACTTGGTAAAAAAGTTGCAAAGTAATTAGCATTGTTGCAAAATATTGTTAAGCAAACTACAGAGTCCCTAAAGCTGTAGAGCACAGTGAATAAAACTGAGCCCTTTGGGAAAGGTGAGCGCAAGGTTAATGGGCCATGGAAATCCCTCTCTGACTTCAGAAAATGGAGTTTAAGATGAAAGTTCACTTCATCTGTAGATATTATATTAGTTTTTCTTTTTTTAATGTCTTTTGGTTTTATTGCTATCTCTTTAATTTTTTTCCCACTTTCTTCCATTTCCTATTTCTTCTTCTGTTTGCTCCTTTGTTCCACCTGCTGTCTTTCTCCACCTTGCCCTCCTGGATGAAGATAAAGGCCCACATGATGCTTGCTACAATCACAAAGGAGCATTGATTTTGTTATTAGTCACTAAGGTACAAACAGATTCCAGTTCTCATGAAGACAGTTTTCACACATCTGACTCACTGGGGGTCAATGCTGGAAGTATTTGAAATAATGAAGGTTTTCATCCAGTTTCTCTGTGAATTGAGTTACATAATTACATTTATTTTATTTTCTATTCCAGTTTTTCTCTCTGTGTGTGAGTGTGTGTGTTTTAATTTTACCAATCTGTTTTTGTTTCAGGTGCCTCCAAGTACTATTTTCACTAATGGTGTTATTACATGTAAGTTCTTTCCCCATATTTCAAGAAAACTACCAGCCAAAAGATCAAAAGCTTTTCTGTGCAAAACAGATTGTTTAAACAGCTGAAATACTTCTTACATGTGTCTGCGTCTACTGTAGACTTCTATGAAGTACTAAGTATCACACATTTAGGCATCTGCCATCTTTGAAGTGATTTCTGAGTAATGGATGTGAACAAGTCAGCTCTTCAGATGGCAACTTTCCATCACTGTATTCAATTTTGGGAGTGCTGTTATTTGATATTCCTTCTTTTTCTGGTAAATTTTATTTCCAAATTTAATTTTCATTATATTCCTTTTTATACCATTTCTATTATCTATCCCAAAGGAGAGACCAAGACAAGAACTTTTGAAATAATAATAACAGAGAAACTACACGTGTATTCTTTTAAAGTTGGGATTTATATCCTCTCTCACAAATCATGGGAATTCATAACAATAGGCTCATCGGAGTTCAAGACGAATGGAAAAACATTCCATTGACTTCAGAAAGTTTTGAATCAGGACTTGTACTGTGTTCTTTGAAGTATCAATGAAGCATTTGTGCTCTAAACTATTCTTTTTTTTTTTTTTTTGTCTTGCATTTGTCTTTCCATTCCTTTCTGAATTTTTGGCTTCAGAAGGTTCTGTAGATGAACTGTGCATACAGAAAGTCTACTTCAGCAGTTTTACATTTACTACCTTATGTTTTTTCACTGATTGCCTACTTAGTTATGTATAATGTAAATTAATTTGTTTTGGTTTGCTTTTTTTTTTTTTTTTTTCTTCCCTCCCCCTAGATGATGGATATTTTCTTCTGGTGGCTTGTACTTAGTTTTCTCTTTGAAGCAGACAACTCCAACATTTTCAAGTTCTATGAGATCTTTCTTCATGTCCTTTTTTTTCTTCCAGTTGTTAATTCCATCTAATTTTGCAGTGCCTTTATTGAGAGTGTTCATAGTACTGACTGCATTTCTAGACAAGCATAAACTCCTGATATAAATTATGTCATCATTCATATGCCAACATTTCTCAACCTGCTTTTTTTGTGCCCTTTTACCTTTTGTTTGCTTTTTTTGACCTTATCTGGGCATTGAAGTGACTTGGCTGTCCAGGGCAATGTCTGGGTTCCTCTCTTTAAATAAAACTGTCAATTTAGAACCCAGTAGTCTTTAGGGAATTATTTTTAAATCTGTCTACCCACGGATGGTGGGCTCACTTCCAAAATCCTTTGATTGTTCTTTTATTTACTGCTTCAAAATAGTTTTCATGTTTCTCACAACAACTAGTCAATAAACCTCCTGAGCTGGTGGGAAGAACTTACTCCAGAGAGAGGAAGAATGTTTTATTCTCTGTAGGTTAAGAAGTTTTCTAACAGTGTTATGTATGAGGGTTGTAGTGCTGTACTTGGCTCTAATTCAGTATACTGTTCCCTCAGATGTTAAATTAAAGGTTGATTTAGGTCAGCAATAGCTCATTTGCAACAGAAAACATTCAGGTTATTTCTTTCCCGTGTAGTTGTTAATTGTAAAATTAAGATTTTTTTTTTTTTCTTTAAATAGTTTGCTTGCAGTGGGAGAGGGGAAGAAGAAAAGACACCTGGATTTGCAAATCTTCATGTGTGTGCACATATCTCTAATTAAAACAGAACAGAGAAAGTTTGTGTGTGGGTTTTATTGTGGTTTGTTTTTTTGGTTGGTTTTTTTGTGGTTTTTGTTTGTTTGTTTGTTTTGCTTTGTTTTTTTGTTTGGTTGTTGGGCTTTTTCCCCAGAATATGGGCAAAACAAATTCTGTCCAACTGAAGACACAATAAATAAATTACATTCCTGGAGGGAATTTCTATTCCCAATACTTAATATTGGAGCAACACACCAATTCCCTCTCCTATGGCAGGAATTTTGTTAACATTTTTGGGGGGAACAAGCTCCTTTGTCATGTATGCATTTGCTTACTCAGTTCCTCTAAGGATTAACAAACCTCAGTGCTAAGGGCAAGACTTTTCTTGATACCAGTAGTGTTTAGTGATACCCTTCAAATTGTTCAATATAATTGCCTAAAGGCAAAGTAAGAGTGAATTACAGTGCGGGATTGAACTGAGTTGTGCTTGCTGATTTTAGGGGCCACTTTCTGATCTCAGTGAAATGAGTTTAAATTTTCCCTGAAAGCAGGTCAGCTATTTCAGATTTACACCAACACAGCAGAGCAAATTTTGGCAGCAGGCTGAATTTGGCTGATGTGCTGTAATGTAATTAGTTTCTGTAATTCTAAAAATAGTAACAGAGGCTTTACCACTTTTTTAACCAATAGATTTGGGGATGCAGGCTTCTTTAAGAACAAAATAATTTGAAACTTCTTAGAAACTCATTCATCTTATCTGGCAGAAAAAACATCTGTAGCATTTTAGCTTGGATCTGCTATTAGCGACGGATGGGTCAGCTTCATTTGAAGACTAGGCTTGCCTAGCTTCTTAGAACTTGGCCATAGGTTTTGGAGGACATCTGCAAATCATTGAGTGAATCAGAAGAGTACAAATTTACAACAGTTCTACTCTCTTGAGTTGCGTTTGATATTTCCTGTTTTTAAGGTTTCCTTGGTACCTAACACATAGGCTGCTAAACACCAGCTGCTCCCAGTGACTCAGATCTGCAGATCTCTGATCAGTTTATCTTGTCATGATTAACCAATTTCAATACTGGAGGGAGGATGTTACCATTTTTTTTGAGTATAAATATTGAGCAAATATCTTCTGTATTTCTGTGTGGTACAAATCCCAGTCTTCAATGTGTCCTGTATTGTAGCTTCAGGTCCCTCGCTGCTCTCTATTAACCCAAATCCTATCAAGGACACTCTTGGCAAAGTTTTATTTTGAACTTAAGGTCTTGTCAATAGTGGATTGCAGTTGGAGTTCTGTGACTAAACTGGGCTACTTTTTTTTTTCTGTTCTTGAGTAGTCATTTCCTTCCAACTAATTTTTTTTTTTTTTTTTTTTAATTCTCTGTAAAGAACAACAAAGGGGAAAATATAAAGTGGAACAGTTTTGCCATGGTGAATTCAACCTCTTCCTGTTTATAAAGTAAAGCAACTTACTTCTTGTTCATTAGTTCTCTAAGAGAAGGCGGTTCCACTTTTTTTGATCTGTAGACCTACAGATGTTGTTAATGGACATGGAGACCCCTGTAGAATCCTAGTACTGATTTTCTTCAGAAGCTTTTGAAACATCAGGGATCTGTGGATCATAAGCTAGAAACAGTTCTATGATGCATAACGTATATAAGACCGGTGAACGATGATTTCTACATATGAATATAAAAATATATGCACATTTAATCTATCTGTTAATCATTCTCTGCGATATCAGGTAAATTCCAAGAGACTGTTGACATTCAAAATGGTTACAGGTACTAGAGGTAACAGTATGCATGTTAAACCTGTTCCTTCTCCAGGCCTACACACATGTTCATTTCAGTTGTTGAAATCATTGATTCAGCTGGAATCATTCTTTCTCTGCCATAGATCCAGTTACCCACATTTACACTTAGCAGACATAAAGGTAGCAAATTTATCCTGCGATGTTTTAAAGTGCCCTAATAACTACAGACTAGTGCATGCTTTCTTGGCTGTGTCTATCTATCCAGTGTCTCTCTCTTTCTAGAAGTCCTACGGACTCTTTATTTTAGTCTTTTTGTGCTTGGTATGTAATGTTTCAATAATCACATTGTATGGAGAAAAATTCTGATGTCTAGCAATGTGCTAGTGCCCACATCACTCCAAATACCAAATTTAAAAACATGATCATTCTATGTAGTCCTGTGATGAAACTATTTTTTTTTTTTAATTGTGAAAGTCATATTATTATCTTAACAGTACTACTCCCCAGAAAGGACAGTAGCCCAAAATGCAAAGGTTTCAAAAAGGTAAGAAAACACAGGATTATGTTGGAAATCCAGTCTATAGAAGATGTTATTGAATGATCATGGTGTGTTAGCTGCACCAAAGCTTTCAAAGTGCATGGGTCATATCTGGGACACTTGGTTGATCCATGATGCATGCCATAATTATAGGCTATGCTTTTATTCCATCAGGAGTTCATCTCCCAGGTAACAGACTTATGTGATGGAGGAATCCTGTATTCCTTCCTCCTCTCTGTCCTAGGACTGGGTCATTGAAGAGCAATCTTCCCACTTCGTAGTCATTACAACCATTCTGCATGGATATTAAACCAGAAGTCCTCTTTGCTTAAAAGCTTATGATCTAGTCTCTTAATGTATTGTCTGTTCACAACAAACTATAATTTACCCATCTATAGATAACTGCAGAAAAAGAATGCAAAATCAACTGGTTTTTTCATAAATATTTTTCAATTCAAAAGCTGTTTAATTCTACTTAGTTCATATATGGTCCGTTCTTTCAACTGAACATTTTCTCAGTGGTTATTGGCTTTTACCCCACATCCTTCATTTTTTCTCTAGGTTTTTTTATTTACTTAAATTTTTACTTTCTTAGGGCATTGTCTTACAACTAAGACGTACATGTATATGGAGAGGCTATTTTCCCATAAATACTTCTTCCTGCTGTTCTTAAGTATCATTGTGTTGCTTACTGAACATATGTTCTCTCAGCCATCTATGGCTTTATCTCCTGCTTTCTTCTCATAGTGACACCTTCTGATATATGTCCATGTAGGCAAGCAGATGAGTAATAAGAGATCATTAGAATATTAATTATAAACTAGTGGAGAGATTTTCTTTATTCCTCAGTTCTCCTCTTTTCCTTCTTCCCTTTATCTTTCTACAGAGAAAATAACAGAGCGGGGTTGGTTCTTCAGGGAATTACTATTTCTTCATCTGTACTTAGGGTACCTGCTGCTGTCTTCATATGACTTTTACTGTGGGAAAATGTTTCTCTAGTTTTAACAGAAGCTTTCTCACAGCTTCTGTCAGATTTTATGAAAGCTTTACCACTTACTGGGGTCCCCTTAGTACATGTGGATTATTATTCCTGCGTGTTTTGTTGCAGGGTGCATGCAGTTGAAGAGATAACATACTTGTACACAGTTTTTTATAATACCTGACATACTGCTAAATGAAAGGGCTTTATTTTAAAAAATTTTTTAATTTAATGTTGATTTTTTTCCATTCCATCATTGGCATAGTCTGTCTCTGTTGTATTATTGTTCTTCATCCATTAAATCAGCCCTACATTTGAACACTTCTTCAGTATCAGGCTTTTCATTTTCCTAAGATTGGCAAAAATAATCAGTCATATCAATGACAAATCCCCTCACCCCCTTTAAAAGGCAGACAATATAGATGTTGAAAGATAGCCAGAGAAACCTTGTATAAAAAAGTATAAATCCAGGAAACTGGAAGACATACACATATTCCAAATGCCAATAGCAGCCTGGCTATAGCACCCAACAACCTTCCAGACCATAATTTCTAGTGCATAGCCAGCAGCAACATGAATTCCACATCAGCATTCTGCTCATACTAATCCACTCAGAGGCTGATCATACCAGCCCCCACAGTTTTGGTGATGTGCACCGAGTCTTCTATCATGAATTGATCTGCAAAGCCACCTTTGGTCTAAATCTCATCTAATTAGCAGGTAATCTGTTAATTCTCATTTAGCACATAGGGTTCTGTTTCCAGCCCATGAAAACTGACTCAGCAGGGCTGCTCTGATTTTTGTTGCTTTCTTCCCCCCCCCCCCCAAATTATTTCTTTAATTCTGCTTTGCATCCGTATGTTCCAAGAAGAGATATTCTGAGTCAACTATATGAGTCTGAAGGAAAGTGAAACATCTTAGCATCTTTACCTTCTTTCTTCTGCTTGAAAAAGCATTTTTTCAAGAGATGCCCATTTTTTGTGAAGTCCTCTTCTCCCTTCAGGAATATTTCTCTGACTTCTCATAGTAAAAGGTTTGTCAGTTTTATGAAGAAAGGACCACTATTCAACTCTTTCTAAAACACAGTTATTGCAAAATATACATACCTTTCCACTATAAAATGATTTACAATGAAACATTGTCTGCTTACCTTGATAGCAATATAGAGGTGATATTGGTGATCTTGGACTTTTTTTTTTTTTTTAGTATCTATACCATAATCAGGAATGTTAAAAGAAAGGATGGGAAATATCTTTGAAAACTGCCCATGACTGAGTTTCTGGATTCTGTCAATGGTCTTATGATATTGTCAACTCAGCATCCTTTTATATTTATGATCACACTGTTAGATCCAAATCCAATAATTTCTAGTACAAATTCCCAATGAAACAATATTCTTGATGGTTGACTCTTGTGAGTGCTACATCGCATTGCATCCTTCAGGGGAAAAAAGGCAGAATAACACAGATTTCTTATGGTTGGTAGATATCAAACATACTACTTTGTATGATATCAAACATGCTACATTGTTTTAATCCATGGTTTATTAAGGGTTTTGGACTAAAACTGTAAGTCAGACTTTCCCTGATTTCTCTGACAAGTCTTAACTTGTCAATAGCTGGATACTAAAAGGCTGTAAAACAGACTCCCATGAAAGAAGCACTTTCACAGAAACATAAGGCAGCCACGTGTCTGAACACTTTGTCCAGGTGTATTAGGCGTCTATTAATTTTTTTCACACATTAGCTTATTAAAACACCCTAAAGCTCTAATTTTTGACTAATGGTCTTACTCTCATTTTTTAAAGCATCGCAAAAACTGATGGGAAACAAGACCTCTAAGAACTGAATATCCAGGCTTTTGAATATCAATACAGGCTTTTTGTAATTCCCTTTGCTGGGTCATATTAATTCACTTTAGATTTTGTTACACTATAATAGTCTTCAGGAATTTTTCTAAAATTAGACCTGCAAGAAATATTTGATGTGAAATTGCTTAGATTTGAATATGAAAAGTGTCTGCAAATCAGCACATTTTGGACAAGTGTTCTACAATGTCTGTGAAAAGACTGTCAGAGCTGGGTATGAATATCATTTTGCATTGTCTGAAAGTCTGGAAACATTTATAAGCAGTTTATATGGATGCATTTGAGTGTTTGGTCAGGGAGTGGACAAGTGAAAAAAATCACAAGCCTGAAAATACATGTTATCCATTTCAAGTCTAGCCTGCTCTCAGAAGTGGTGGCTGAAGATTATTAGGTTTCTTTTCTCCACTGAAATAGTGTCCTGTATTTTTGTGATCTAATCAACCAAAATAAGTGAAGCACTGCTTTTATCTAATTGGTAGGAACTACGATATGTCCAAGAATCATTCAGAGAAGTGTGTAGGTTCTATCTATAACCTGCATTAGAAAAATCAAGACAATATTGGTTTTCTTTCTACTGTAATGTATCTACCGATTAAACTCCAAGGGAGGGAGGGAGGGAGAGAGAGAGAGAATTTGGTCTGCTCTTGACAGAAGTGAGTTAGAACTGATAAACTGAATCTGTTCTGTCATTTGAGGCCTTTCAGCATGAGGCATCACTGATGAGGATGGGTGAGAACAAGGAGACTTTGGGGAAAAGGCATGATATTCCAGTCTGAGACTTTGGAGATACATATAAATTTTTAGATTTTTTTTACAAAATAATCTTTGAGCCCTTTGGACTTTTACCTTATTCATACACACAGACAAGCATTAAGTGAAGCTGCTGTTCTGCAAAAGGCTCAGCATGTCTTTGAGTCAAATACTTCTTGCACTGTCAAGAAGTGGAACAGAGAAGCAACACATTTTGGGATTCAAAGCAGAGGAAACGGTAGACAGCATTAGAAAAAAAACCCAACCCTTAAGTAAAATCTGCTTTCCCTCCTGCTTCTACTCCCTGGGTCTTCTCAAAGGAACATATGACTTCTGTGAATGGACAGGTCACACGCTGAGTAATCTTTTGGCTCAGTATTTACAATAGAGGTAATGGATGGTGGCAGGGGAGCACACTGGGAGATCTGTCCCATCTGTTAAGATCTGCTACGGACTCTGCTGGAGATAGCTCAGTGTATTATCTTTCTATGAATCATCATCGCTCCTCTAACAGTGTGCAGAATTCAGTTCAGCGTAGCTGGTAATGCTTTGGGTACATGTTAGGTAAGAAAGCTATTTTCTACAGTTCCTGTTCTGTGCTGCTGCCATCTTCATTTTTAAATTCACTCTTACATTATCCTTCTCACCTGAGAGCTGCTGCCATGTTAACCTTCTAGAGGAGACTTGCAGCAGCAGAGTGCATTTGTAGCAGTTTAAGGAAAGGACCTGCAACATAATGTGTTTTCATTCTTTTTATTCTAGTTTTACCTGTTTCTGAGCAAATAGAGTCATTCTGAGTGACTTTTTCCCAAGTTTGAACATACCAGGGGTGAATTTGGCCTGAAGACAGAATGTAATATAATGAACAGAATGTGAATTATTAACTTGGAGGTTAATGAAATCTGAATGACCAGTGGAGTTTCTCCAAACACACTTTTTAAATATAAAAAGTGAGTTCTTGCTCTCTTTAATCAGATTATTGGCTAAGGTTCAGAAATCATTTGGCAAAATTATGTAGCTTATTCAATCTAGGTTTACATAATAGTTTGTAATGGAGGAAAACCTTGTATCATGATCAGCCTTCAAAATCACCACCAGCCTTCAAAATTCCAAACTAAAGTATAAAGAACCACAAAAACGGATATAGCAATGCCCAGAGAAATACCTTTATTCCCAAAGAGCTCAGCTGTAATAAGCAGAGCTCATTGTTTTAAAGCAAAGATCTTAACTTTCAGAAGACCATGATTTAAATAAGCAACATTCATCCATTTTGTCTTTGTATAATTTAGTTCTTTTCCTAAGAAAGTTAGGTTTTTTACAGGTAAATATAAATATATATTGTTTTACAATTGAAGATTGCTTTTATGCTTCTAATGTTTCCTTTTTGTTAACCAGCAGAATGCTTTATTTTCATATAAAAGTGAAAATAGAACTTGCCTGTTAAAACTGAAGGAAAATTCCTAAACATTATTATGTTATAAACCAGTAAATGATATCTTTTATTTATTGGAATACTTGTTCTTTTTCACTGTTGGGTAGAAATGCCTTTGGACAGAAAGAGAAATTCAAGTAACAGTGCAGAAAACCATCTTTCTGAAAACAATTGGATCTGCCAAAAAAAAAAAAAAAAAAGTATGTGGAATGTGCTGGATATGTAGAAAAATTATGATTCATTTAAAACTTATTTCTTTTAAAGGATTTTTACCAATAAACAATTGACTTATTAGTTCTGGTCATTTGGTCCTTTAGAATTTTAGCACTAGCATGTCCAAGCCTCTCGGAATTTTTATTCATAGCCTGGAAAAGGAAAACAAATTTTCCTACTATTCAAATCCAAATCAGTTTCTCAGTTTGAATGAACTCATTATTGACTTGGCAAAACTGAATAAATAGCAATGAGGAAGATGTTCTCTCTGGAGCTGTAGAAGAGCCTGCATCAATCGTGAGTTTATCCCTTAACATATTCTGTTTCCATGGGGTAGGAAAAAGACACCTCCGACTTGGTACTTGTTATCTGTTAAAAAAACAAAAACAAAAACAAAACCCAAAAGGTTTCAGCAGCAAATATGTATTTCCTTATCGTGATTATTTTAAAAATAATTTTTAAAATCTGAATTTAAAAGTGATAAGTAGGTGACCACAATTTCAAACTAAACAGTCAGAGTTTTAAATCTGAGCACTAAATAAAAAGCAAATTTATATGGCAGAAGCACATTTGCTATTTTTTCAAAAAGTTGCGTTGACTTTGATAATAAACAAGAGCTCAGAAATTATGCTGATGGGATTGCATTCACCAGCCACTTGGAAACTCATTAAAACTTGCAAACTCTCTGTGAGGGTGCACTCTGATTCTAGAAATGGCCAGGCAGAGGGGCCTTCAGTACTTTTGTATTAAAAGGAATTATCAGCTTATGCATTAGGTGTCACTGCTGCCTAACCACTTGGGATGAAACCTCCTGTGGAATGAGCTAAGGCACTGCATGGTGGGATAGAGAGAGATACTGTGGGTGAGCTGTGGATACACCTTGCCCCCTTCTTCTTTTTGTCAAAGCTTCTCTGTGCAGCTCTTCCTCAAATGGTGTTTATGTTGGACCAATCATTTCCTTCAGTTAAGAGTATCTAAGGTGTGATGCTTAATAAAGCTTTTGGAGAGACAGAGAGCCTCATCGCCATAGCCTGTGAGGTCTGGGCAGAGCTGCACGATTCACCTGAGGTTTATGCAAGAGAGGAAGCATCCCAAAGTTCCTATACCCTCTCAAGGAGGCTTACATTTTGCAAGCAAATAAACCACAGTAACACAAGTAACACAAATATCTGGCCTTAGAAGAACAGAATTAGAAGAACATTTAGTTCAAGAGAAATATGGACATTTAAAGGCCATTGGGTCTGGCTGCAGAGACAGCCACATATAGAAATAGTACAGTAATGAAGGGTAAATGTCTGTGTGTGGGGCAGAGCAGGAAGGTTTTCTGGGTTTGTTGGTGAAGTATTAAATCATTCCTAGCTGTTTTCATTGCAGCATGTGGTAGTCTCAAAACCCATGGGTTTGAAGCTGTTTGAGGTCATAATCTCTTGTTTGGGAGTGAAAGTCAGATTCCAGATTCCAGTTTGGGCTGCAAATCTTTTTCCTGATAATGCAAATAAAAAATACTCTCCTTAGTACCAAAAGCATGTCATTACCTCCCCACAGTTCCTCCAGAGCTGTGTTTTCCTGACCTCATTCTGTTTCTTTAATTACATGTATGTCTATTGGGGGATTGAGTTTGTGCAATCCTCTGTGTTTCTATGTAGCTCTTCAGCAGAGATGGCTTTGAGAAGGCTTTCTCCCAGCATGCTGCTGATTAACTAATGGCTCTCACCTAGGTTCAGGTTTACTTCTGAAGGTTACCCAGTAATTACTGCAAATGAGGAAGACCAACCTAAAATAAGCATGTCTGCTAGAGTATCTTTAAGAAGCTGGAAGCAGAGGTGTCTTCAGTAGGTATTTCTGTGCAGGGGAAGAAAAAACAACCTATGTAATGTGTGTGTTTAAAAACAAAAGATTTTTTTCTTTATTTCTTTATTCTGTCTAAATCAAAGGACACATAACATTTTGGCCCAGGGAAATATGATTAAATTGTACAAAACTACAAGAACTGGACCTTTCTTACTCTTTCAGTACTAAAAATACTAAATCTTAAAGGAAAAAATGATATGCCAGGATTTTTTAAAAGATCTAAATACTGTCCCACAAAATCAGGTCAGCAAATATATCTCAGAAAGGTTAAAGTCACCAGTGAACTGTGAAACTTCTACCCCACAGCTGATGAGTGTTTTGTATCCCATGTAAACATGGCCCATCAGTGTGGTGTCCCAGAGGAGCTGTGCAGCTTGGTTTGGACAAGTTGCTGTCATGGCGATAGCAGCAATGGGCTATCTTTACAGTTTGGAAAAGATGTTGTTGCCTGGCTGCACTTGGGGCGTGAATCCAAATGTTCTAGGTCTGAAAATGACCAGCCTTTCTACCACACCAGTGTAACCTCTACTAACTTGTTTTTCAAAGCCTGTGTTATTTCCATGTTGGTCTATTGGCACTGGCATCCCAACCTATGGCTCTGGTTACACTTTTGCTTTCCTCCAGGCTGCAGCTGCTAGAATCAAACCCATCCCCTAGAAAAGTGTGTTTGTCCAGCCAGATCAAGTCTCTGGTCCTTGTGGCCTCATGAACTTTAGCTCTGGTGCAGAGAAGGCATGACTAATAGGAGTGGTCTCTGGGTGCAGGGCTGGTTTCTGACATAGCCTGAGAGAAGACTAACAGGACTAGGCTTGTCCTGGGGAGACAAATGGCAGAGGATGTGTCAGGGACACCCAGCAGCTGTGCCTACCGCATGGCTAGCAAGGGCAGGGACAGGCCCCTGGGCCTTCTGTGCACAGGGCACATCTCAGGGCCAGCACCCCGAAGACCTTAAAATCATAGAATCATAGAATGGTAGGAGTTGGAAGGGACCTCTGGAGATCATTGAGTCCAGCCCTGCTGCCAGTGCAGGAACACCTAGGGCAGGCCACACAGGAACAGATCCAGGCAGGTCTTGAAAGTCACTAGAGAAGGAGACTCCACAAACTCTCTGGGCAGCCTTCCTTGTAAAGAGTATTTGGAGAGGCAGGGATAGGGGCTTTGGGGGTGGAGCTGGGGGGGGACCTGCCACCCCCATGTCACAATGCCAGCACCTGACAATGCAGCAGTGCCCTGGGGCAAGAGAAAAGGGAGCAGCCTGCCCTGTCCAGCTGCCAGCCTGCCCGGCTCTGCCACCATGACACATCTGGCCTGGGTACAGCCCCAAGACATCTGAGAGCAAGTCCTTGAGAAGCTGGTGGAATTACTTGTTGGGGGCTGAGGGAGGAACTCTTGAGGCTGGACGAGGCTGCTGTAGGTTCTCCGCTGCAATTCCATCTCGCTGTGGGGACACATTCATAGCTAATCTGATGGATGGAGATCCTGCTTCACACTGTGGGGAGCAGAGGCAAGCTCCTCAGGAGATGAGAAGAACCACCAAGCCCTGGAGGTGCCCAAAGCTCTCAGGATTTTTCTGTTGGATAGCAGTGTCAAGACGAAGGGAACATGCTTCTGGCACTGGATGAGCACTGCAGAGATTGCCATCCTCATCCTCTGTGGAGCCAGTGGCAGCAGCTGTAAGAAATGCAATGCACAGGTGACCCAGCGCTCTCGCCTGGGGCTTTGGAGTTCCCACTGGTGTCCCACCAGGCACAGGAAGGATTCTTACCCCTAGATCAGGCCATGGGCATTTCGCTGCTCTTGGAGGCTCCTGAGCTGGCTCCATGTTGAGGGAGGAAAGGGGACGGGCAGTGCTAGTGCCTCCGGGGCAGTGCAACCAGCCGGTGGGATGAGGGGACAGGTCTTGCTGCCATGCTCAGGGAATAGCTGATTGCCAGCATTGGGGTCAGGAAGGAATTTTCCCCCAGGGCGCATTGGCACTGGTCCCTGGGGATTTTTTGCCTTCCTCTGCAGTGTGGAGCATGGCCCCTTTTCAGGGCTTCCCTTGGCCATTCTGTCTGAGTTCCCATCTGCTGCTCACACACCACAACGATGGCCTCTCATGCCCTGTAGCTGGGGGGAGGAAGGCTTTTTTCCCTCACGGTGGGCTCACAAGTGGCCGTGGGGGTTTTTTGCCTGCCTCTGCAGCACCAAGCACAGCCCCGGCCAGGGCTCCTTTGGGCCAGTGTGGCTGGGTGCCGGCCACTCCTGCTCCATGAAGGTGCCCTCCTACCCCGCACCCGGGGGGAGGGATCTATCCAGGCTCCCAGGGCTGGGACTCTGGGTGGCCCCGGGGGCTGCTGCTTCTCTTCTCTAGCACAGAGCATGGCCCCTTTTCAGGGCTCCCGCCTCATGCAAAAGGGCTCCAGCCTGGCTGCCCCATCAGGAACTGCTGCTTTCCAGCACTACCTGCATGTAACACAAGTGCTGGGCAGGCATGAGAGTGCTTTTCATGCCTTCATGGCCAAAAAGCACAGCGAAGCAATGTTTTGAAGGCAAAAAGTAGTATTGTCATTGATAGGTGGTATCCTTTTGGAAACACCTCATGGTACCGCACACCTCCCTTATTCTTCTGCTGCTTCTGCTTCCTGTGTGTGTCATCAGTACCAATCCTCACTCCCCAAACTGGCATTCTTCAGGAAGCAGGGACTGCTTGACCTGTATTCCTGCTGCTACCTTCTGTAGCTCTGGGGCTTTCCTTTGCTGGGCTGCAAGGGATGCTTTTTCAAGCAGAGCTGAAGAAAGTATCAGCCTGCTCCTGGCTTCACGTGCTTTGTGTTAAGGCCTGTGAGCATTGGCTCTAAAACAGATGCAGAAAAATCCAAAGTTACAAAAAGGATAA